>KN894311.1:6403-24395 GCA_000934455.1 Apostichopus parvimensis
TTCCAATCGAATCTGTAACCCTCATGTCTTGAGTTCAATCTCCACAAAATATGGTCATAGTGGTCAATGTAATCGTAGTAATGAGTGTGCATTGTAGTAGGCCTACACTAGTTTCCAGGGAACACTTGCCCCTCCACGCAGAAACTGGTTTTTAACCAAGAACTGGGCTATAATCAGGACCATTCTGGTCTGCAAAATATTGCTTGCCCATAGTTGTTCCCTGAATTGTCCGATGCTAGTAGCCTAGTGCTATATTGTGTACAGTATATGCTGGAAGCAGGTCATGTGCTCAAAACCTAGATATAGACTACCTAGATGACACTATGCTTCTTGTCCATTTATTACATAGTTAGAAATTATTGCAGGTTGTTATGAAACTTTATCAACAGTTTTTCCCAAAAAAATGAGTTTCTTCCATTTTGTCCGGAAGAAACTGGAAGAAACCTGTTTCTTCCGAGTGGAATAAACCGCAGTTTATTCCGCGGTTTTTTCCACCCCTGGAAGAAACCTGCGAACCCTGATGGGGATGATGGGGTTGAGCAGAGTATAACCCATTAGTTACCTACAACAGTTGTAAATCAATACTTTAAAGTAATATTGTATTTAATAAGGTTTGAACTAGTACTGTATGTACAGTACAGTAGTAATAGTCTGGTCAGACGAACAGATTTGCCATTGACACAGCTTCCTGCAAAGTAAGTCTTGTCGTCCTTGCTACATTCTCCTCGCAAGAATCAGCAAACTTAAAATCTGAGTGAACTCTAGTCGCACAAGATCTTTAACTTGCACTAGTTAAGGTTATCATGTGGACGCTACAATAGACTAAACTGGCCTACCTTCTCTGGAACCTGAAAAGAACCAATATTCTCTTGCTTGAAAACTCAGCAAAGCTAATCACATTGAAATTGATTTTGGCTCAGTGTGGTGTAATTAACAGTAAAGTACAACTGAATAATGCTACTTTTGGGATCCCTCATAAAAACATTGATTTTTTCTTTCCATTTACTGATGCAACATCAATGAATGGAAATGGAAAGGAAATAGTAGCATGCAATCTCACAGCCTTGAAAATTTTCCTCCCAACATTATTCCACAAACCAGGTTGGTTTTGTTTTTCATTGCAGGAAAGATTATTATTTATAGTCCAACTTCAAAATCTCTCTTAATAGAGAAATCCAAGCATTTCATTGGAGGAGAAAACTGAACAATTTGTAATTTCTGATTTATGTCACATATTTGTTGAATATACAGTAGTCAATAAATATGACAACAAGTCTAGGAGTCAAAATGTTTGGAACCAAAGATAATCGCTAAATTCTCTCTTTACTGACATTGATGTGGATTAGAAACAACTTGCAGTATTAGTGTCTTAGTTTGATTAATTTCCAGACATCTTTGAGTAGTATTCCGTGAGAGGGTTTAGCCAAACATGAAAAAGCTGGATTCGCAAGTCGACACAAACACATCCATCATTTTTGACCTACTGTATATGACAGAGACCTTTGTGAAGAACCAACCAACTGCCACAAACAGCTACTGTAGGAAAAATCTTCTTCTTCCATAATATGGGAGATATCCTTCTGTGGTTTGTCTCATCTGTGAGATATCACGGTTTGTCCACATATATCTGAGAGCTGTGATTTTGTAATTTATCTGTGATGTCATAGTGTCACTAAGAACTGAGAGATTTTCCTTCTTTCTCTTCCCAGGTTATTATCAAGGACCGTAATGAAACAGTGTTGACACTGAAACCAACATGAGGTCAAAGGTCAAACCAAAGGTCAAAGGTCAAACTGTCATGAGGTCAAATCAACAGGTTCAAATATTTTGGGAGAGACATTTGCAAAACCCATCTCAAGTATAGAAAAAAAAAACATTGTAAGACCATTAACACTGGTAAAATACAAACACTTGAAGCACATGAGGCTCAATAATTCTTCAGACGACCGTCTTTTATTGACCAGAGATATTTCTCCTTGCAAGACAGCACTATTAGAAAACATGAAAAACAAAACCTTCTACCCTCCTTGGGAGATCATTTATTAACATATGAAGCATGAACAAAAGCCACATGTTTCTGCCCTAATTTTCCGTACTTGCTTAAAATTATATAAACGATTCCGCAGAACAGACTTGATAGTGTGTTCGTACATGTATTTACAGAATTCTTTATACTCTGAAAAAATGTTAAACAGGCAGTTAATACTTGCTAGTCATGAATACAAGATGCAAAATACGCTTTGTGAAAGCTTAGCCCCCCCCCCCCCAACTCTTCCACCTCTCTATAACATTTTACTGTAGACTTTAAGTATATTGAAAACTACATTTTGTATTCCGGGCAGTAACGTTTCAATAGGCTAAGCAAACCATGAAATATACAAAGATAACCAGATACCCCTCAAAGTCTAAATCAACGATCTCGGTGGTTAAAAGTTTACAATCATTAGGATTGTAGGTAAAAGCCCTTAGCTCAATACAGAACAGTTTCCCTTATCAACTTAAAATGTAAACAATGCTGTATTCTTTTCATTTGTAACTATTAATAGTTTATGCCAAATTCAGATATGGATACAGCAGGAGGCTGGGGAAGGGAAACTTTTTGTCCTTTGGATGTAACACATTTCAGAATGGCTTTTGATTATTATTATTATTATTAGTTTTTCTTAGAAGGGGGGGGGGGCAAGAGAAGATTACAAAATTTCATCTCGCTTTGTTTTGTGCAATGTAGTAAACATCACACCCAAAGTCGAAACTGCCGCATATCTGCCGTAATGAGGCTGCTTATCACCCTCCGGTTTCTTAGAATTTCCTTATACTGTAATTACACTAAAACATAACACGTTCGAATCTTTGCTATTAAATTAAATGTTTTAAACAGATGACGAGGCTTTAACCGGTAATGCCCAAAAATATTCACTCCACAAAGCATTAACAAACATTTTGTCTTTCTTTCTTTATTCCTCATTGGTTTTGCGTATAAATGCAGCTTTATAAATCCTCTCTCTTAAGCGAAGAAAAAAAACAAATGGAAAAAAAAAAAGGTGAGCAAACAGTGCATTTATAACCAGAGTACAAGCAGCCTTTCTGACAAGAGCATTAGCATGGATCAGAGTTAATGGGGTGTCAAGGCTAAACGATACTGTTATCTAATGGAATATGTTATGTACAAAAACTGCATTTCATTAGCAACAAATGGGGGGGGAGGGGGGATAAGTAAGGTTGGCATTATTTTTGCAATTACTGGGTCTTTTTGTTTCGCTATATTGACAACAGTATAAATTAAATGTCCCTGGAAATGGACAGGAAGGTGAAGAATTAGGCTGAAGATTACAGAATATACTTTGGACTGAAATTCAGATATTATAAGCTAAGATATTACTGCTTACTCGTACATGAAGAGAGAGGGGTTAATTGATTCAGTGACTGAATGAATTAACCTCTCTCTCTTCATGTACAAGTAAGCAGTACATGTCTTAGCTTATAATATCCAAGTTCTAATCCTACACTAGTAAGGTACTTATGGCATTAACGGTCAACTTTAGGACACAGAAAGGCGGTGCTTCGACAAGCCGAGACAAAAGAGGGCTGGTGGCTTGGTCAAGTCAACCTACAGTATAGGGATCATATAGGGAATCATTTATCCAGTAATAATAACCTCGTTCAATGTTTCAGGCTGGTCAAATTGCATGTACAAGCTCAGAGGTGTACTGTAGTATACTGTACTGTGTATTGCGGTTTGTTTAATACCCAGAAACTCTAGTATTTTCTAGGAGACGAAAAATTCAGAGCCTCCATACCTACACAAACTTTGAACACTAAATTATTCCCTGCCCGCACACCCCCCCACACCCCCCCTCCTCTCCAGATCAATTTGCAGACTTTCTTCTTTTACAAATTTTCCACACTGCGACAAAACTTTTTGTATCTCATTCTCAACTATTGCTTGGTGTGTGTGTGTCTTTCAACTGTTTCCATGGAGGTTTTGCCCACACTTGACAAATGACAGCACTAAGTCTACTATATATAATATCGAAGCATATAAATTTGAAATGGTGTGCAGAGCACGACGACGAAGAAGGAAGGAAAAGAAAAAAAGAAAGAACTCCTAACATATTGATATTTCTTCCCATTCTTCATTTCTTTCCCAATTTTTATTGCATCTGTGCTCGAGCAATCAAATATGTACGTGTGTTTTGTTGAAAGTTCCAACAACAAAGGAATCAATAGATCTTCTTTTGTTTGTTTCCGACAGAAGAGAAGGGTTGGGTTATGAAAGAACCATACCAATTAAATGAGACTCTGAAGGCTGACTTTGCCTTCTATATTAAGAAGAGTTTGCTTTCAACACAGACCTAGTTTTTTTTATTTTTATATATAGTTATATTTAGTTTGGTACAAAAAAAAGAACTTCTTTATTCAAATTTGTAACTCCACATTAATGGTGACAGCACCGGGCGATACTTTAATTAACCATGGGGATACTTTAAATAATAATGGCAGCAAAGTTGCCTATCTATCCCATTCCAACATAAGTGTTTATTGATACCTGTCAGCAAATATCAAACTAATAACTTCCTGATGTCAACTTAAACTACTTTTATAAATAATAATGGCAAAGTTGCCTATTTTTGAGAAATGGACATGCAATAATTTGCCTTGGGTACTTGCATTAAAGCAGCCTTATAAGGATATGATTTGTAAATATTGTAATGGGTGGCTCTTTCTAAATTTTCTTTTCGTCTTTTCCATCCCAAACAAAAGTGTTTATCCATACCTGTAAGCACACATCAAATTAATAACTTCACAATCTCTGATGACTTCTGATGTCAACCTTAAATACTTTAAGTAATAATGCCTCTTTTTGAGATGGACGTCCAATATTTTGCCTAGGGTACTTGCATTTAAAGCAGCCTTATACAGACAAGATTTGGACATACTGTACTGCAATGGGTGGCTCTTTCTTATTTTTCATTCCTTCTATTCCATATCTGCAACAGAAGTGGTTATTCATAAACAAATATCAAACTACTGTAATAACTTAGTAATCTCTGATGACTTCTGATGTAGACTTTAAAACTGGTGGCTGTGCTAGAAAGAGGGAGTGATGATGCAGTAGCCTTGAAGTACAGTAGGAGTGTAGCGTTGTGCAGTGCTAACAGGCTAGACAGATCAATGGGACTTGCCTCAGGGGGGCACAGATACCTACCTGTAAGGAATAATCTAGGGTTCACATTTAGCGGTGCAGTGCTAACAGGCTAGACAGGCACAGATACCTACCTGTAGGGAATAATCTAGCATTCACATTTAGCGTTCACATTTGGACTTGACAAACTTAATTGGTGAAACGTTGATTACACCTAATATTTGTAATATAGCATTTGGACTGAGAGACAAAGGTGTCCATAGTTGTAATAATCCTTTGTGTCACAGTTGTTGTTGGTTCAGACCATGTTTGTTTATATTCATCTAAAGCAACTGTACACGTTGTTTATATTCATTATAGACTATCTAAAGCAACTGTACGGTGGTCGTCTACAGTACAGCTTTTCAATTCTTACATTTCATACACATTAGCACGACCTCTGCCAGTAGTCACAATGGTGTTACCACTATGGAAATTTTTGTACCTTTACGAAGGAAAAATGAGGCGATGTGACAATCCAAGGAGGGGAAAGCAAAGAGAGCTGTTCACACCTTTATGGTCAAACATTTTAAATTATAAGACCAGTGTGAACATTGAGTGTACATCTGAGTGTGCATCGTATATACATACAGTATATACTGTTTCTCTTTGGATGTGATACTGTTTTGAATCTCTCTAGAGATTCATCCTAATACAATGTGGGTGTTATAGAAACTGGCCTACACTCGTCATTTCAGGAGAATCAAAAGTAAACTGAAATTAAAGCATATGCGTGAACTTAATTCACACTGACAACAAACAAGGCAGATCAGTTCTCGAAATAATGAAATAATCTTTGGTTATGTACTTGAACGCTGGTCAAGACACCTCAGACATACAGAGAAAATCAATGGGCTAAAAAACAGCTGTGAACAGCTAAAGCAAGTTCAATTAACCTAAAGTATGAAGGAAAACTCTCATAAGGACTTCATTCATCACCAGTGAATAACTTGAGCAATGTCGCTGGAGTTTTTTTTTTTTTTTTTTTCCCCTTCTTGTTTTTTGAGAGGGAAGAGATTACTTATTATTACACCAAATGCCTCATGTACGTTGACATTTACTGTAGCCAAGAAATTCTCGTACTTCATACATACATAGTTTCCCTTAAAATTCTATTAATCTGTTGTTGTTGTTGTTACATTATAAAAGTATGCAAAATGTCTATATGATGGTGTTATACTACTGCACTACCACAGATACAGTTAACATACAAGTTGCAATAGGTTTGTATTCCTCCTGCCTCTCGCTCTCTCCGTCTCTCGTCTTCCTCGAGAAGCAATCCTCATCATCTTCACTGCCCATTGCTGCTGATGGCAAGTCATTAAAGAAGGCAGTAAAGCAGTTTGATTGTCATGAATGTTTGGGGAAAAGGGTATCGATTTTGGGTATTTCAGTAGCTATGCATCTACCTTGTTCTTTTGTATCAAATTTGTGGATAAGTTATTGAAAGACTGGGAGATATTAAAAAAAAAAAAAAAATATCTGAGGGAAAAGAAAGGATGTTCTTATTCAGAGGGAGAGAATATATTTTCTTTTCTCTTTTGTAGACAATTGACTATTATGACCAAAAGCACTGAAAATGAATACTGGGCGTATCGAGGACAAGTTTATATTTAGTTGCGTAGAAATAAAATATAATTGTTTTTCGTCTAAACAATGAGCATATATGTATACAGAACAATATTGCGATATGAATGTGGCAAGACTTTATAATGCACCAAAGTTTTTTTTTTCTAAAAATAGTGTAAAAACACTGCAGTTTACTTTGCTCATCGGATCTAAAATAAACAGTAAACACTGTATAATTAAGTAGTCTTAATCTTGCATTGTGTGATATTTAGTTACTGTATTTATGTAAGAGTGTACCATGTAAAAAGTCTAACAGAAATAGTGTAATATTGTCCTGATAGTGCTGATCTATGGGGACAAGTTATAAATTACAAGCTGGAGCAGCTGAATCTCAATACTCTAAAAACAGCACTTACTAGTGCTGTACTGTACATTGCTGTTGGACGTAAAGAAGACTTCGTGACATACAGACATTGCGACATTTTGGGTCTGGAGGCGCATTAAAAAGTGACAGTAACTACTGCATACGAGAAAACAGAGAATTTCAAACTTTTAACAGACACGGTGGAATAGTCTCCTGATATAGTGAAACTACGGGGACAGTTTATAAATGATAGATGAGATCGAAGGGAAGGAAAATGCCAATGAAGCATTCAATTCCTTTCGATTTCCCTCGTCATCTCTCATCATCACACATACCTGTACCATAGTTTGGTTTTACATGTACTGTACTTCTTCATACACAGAGTGATCGGACTAACTTGACGGTATCTCTCATAACGAAATGCGTTGTACTTTACATACCTCCCACTGTTATGGCGAACAACACACACGCTTTTCGTATCTGCAACACCTATACTTGTGACACAGTACTATACGGTACCACAAGCTTCTCAGGCTGTATTCTGTCTACCGAACATCATCTACTGTACTACTACTGTTCACTGTGCTTGTGAAATCGTGGATATACAGTACAGCTTAATTTGACCCTTAACCCTCTTTTTATAGCCATTTTGCATCACACCATCAAAACGGGTCACAAACTCACATCCTCCCCCAAAAGAACATCAGACGTGCTTACATCTGTCAGCTGGTTGATTTTAAGAAAGTCTTTGTTTTTGCTGGGGGTTTTTACTTCTAATTTTTTTCTCTTTTTCCGGCTCCTTTTCGTTTATTCCGCAGAATATCGCATCTGACCTATCCTTTGGATTTGATCAATTTAATTAGACTGCCGGCATATGGGAGGCAGTAATGTTGGAATAAGATCTTCATGCTTGTTAGATGACGACTAATCAGATTAAACTCATTCGCCAGTATTTGATTCGGCTGTAATTACTTTGACCCGCTGGTAGACATACAAAACGGATCCATAATCGGCAAGAGAAACAATGTCAGCCTTGTTTATCTGCCTAAGCCAAAATCAGATGAATGGCAGACTTGGATGATGTTATAAACTGATTATCCTATCAAGAAAATATTCGCTAGTTACTCACAAGAACAGCAACGACCACTCGCTATGAGTAAATGACGCACAGCAAATCTCATTTTAACTTGTTCTGTTCTGTTCTCTTTTTTTTTTTCAATGCTTTTAATTCCACGTAAAGCGATATTTTGAAAGACGTTTGTTCCAATACAGCTTGAAAGATATTCGAACAGTCCTTACTGTTTGGGAGAACGACTGTAAGGCATACAGTACCTTACAACTCTTTCAGTATGGTACTCATTCTGTTTCTTCCCCTTACCCCCCCCCACCCCCCTCCCAAAAAACACACACACACATTCACTTGTAAAATTTCAGTTTTCAGATAGCATTCCTACCTGTAGTAAAACAGCCTGTTTTTCCTCTATTGTACAATTATTCATTTTGGAAATTCAACCAGATTATATTAAGCTGAAAATTACTGTGCTGTTTTTGGGTTGTTACTATCCAAACATTAACTACTATCCGCTTTCAATCGAACTTCTGGAATGGGAGAGCGGTGACGTCATCCAAAAGCTACTGTAGCATAAAATATTGTTGGATTCTGCTGAGACGACATAACATTTTAACAAGGACCTACTTTTTTACACTATTAACACATCCTTACCCCATAATCTGAGATTTTGGGTATGTAGTCATTTTCTTAAGTTTACTCAACTGCGTTTATTTTTATTTTGTTATTTTTTTTTTGGGGGGGGATGTTATTATTCGATACTACAGTATTTCATGCACTCCATCTTAAAGGCGTTTTGTTTCAAAGTTTCCTCCTCGCTGCAAATTTGGAGTAACTGTACATACGTAGGGAAATTAATTCATTTCCTCAGGAAATGAAACAGTACAAACAGGGTTTTTCATTTTTTGACTCTTTTCAAATTTCTTTCACAAATAATTATTATTATTATTGTTCTCAAGAAAGACCGAGCACCTTATTTATAAACTTAACCGGTGTACGACCACCTTTGTAAACCCCAGCACTTTGTCTTGAGCCGTTGCTCCACTGATTCAACTGCAGAGGTAATGCAAATTTAGTCATACGGTGTCCACACATTTGTTGTGTAAGCTACGTAGTAACCTAGAAACACTATACAGTTTCTATGCTAAAATGTCCCACAGGACATTTATCAGATTACCCAAAACAATCTTAGTCTACAGAGTATTGTATGTTTCATCGTATTCTGTCTGATTCTTTCTTGAATACTTTCCTCCCATCTTGACAGATCAAAAGAACACTTTCCAAACCTATCCTTTCATTTCAAATTCCATTTCAAAGTTTATTATCAACTAACTTTGCTTCTTTCATCATTCATGCTGCTTTTACCAGTGGAAAGCCCTAAGACATAAAAATTAGAAAAAAAAAGAAGCATACATGACAAAAAGCTGCTTGCAATCTTGACTGATTCTCTGATATTGACATATAAAAATTGGGTCAAATTGATGAAATGGGAGCAGTTCGGACAAACATGAGAGAACGGCAACAAATTTCAAACCTCTAGATCAATGAAAAGTTTGTATGCAAAAATGGATTATTTACAGAGTGTATCTTTATTTCTAGTGGTATAGTCACTGGGTAAAAACCATAGTTAACGCCAAAAGTGGGGCATCTTAAGTCATAACTTTGTGGACTTTCTGCAACTATTTTACATGCGAATTGCAGATTGGTAAAAACGTTCGCTTTTGTAGTAGTAAGTTAGTATACAGTAGTATTTACCATTCAATTTTTTTTATATTTTTTACCATGCATTTTCGTCGGAGCAGTCCTGTCTGACCTAGGATGTGGGAATAAGTGGATGAATTTATAACTGTTCACAACAAAAGATGTCTATGGAGTTTGTTGAGCAACTAAATAACAGTAGTAAATTAAGCTCATTTTACACAAATATAGAAACTTTTTTTTATCAATGTCGTAATGAATGTATGCCAACCGCTTTCGTACACTCTGAGATCTTTGTTGATCTCACACAAATTTAAATTGTTACGACTCCCTACTTTACTTGATTAGCTCTCTCCTTCATAGTTTTCCTATTGCGTGTTTTTCTAAATATTACTTCAACAACAAAAACTACATGGCAGACACCTCCACATGTATGAATTTGCATCATGGATCCTTGATAATACATCATGAAAATTACGGGCTGTTACATGTTTCATAAGAAACAGATGGGAAGAAAACCTACATCCGATGGAATTGTTCAAAGAAAAAAAAGTGGGAAATCGGGAAAATGCAATGGGAGAGGTATCTATGGCATTGTTTGAATTTACATAAGCAATTATACCATCATGATAGGTTATAGCGCATGTCACTGCAAACATGTTGTAAATTACTGGTGCAAATATAGCCACATTCTTTGGCAAACAATATACCCAAAAAAATATCTGCAGTGATACTAGGGCTGTATAATTTTATGAATTTTGATGAAATTATTGGAAGATGAGAAGATGAGAAGAAGGAGAAGAAGAAGAAGATGAAGAATGGGGAAGGTTTGTCCCGGTACGTAAAGCAAGATTCAGTGTAGTATTCAGCATTATGTATTATTAAACCACATTAATAACATAAATTTTACCTACATAGAATTGACAGAAATCAAAACGTTAAAGCAAATCTTGCTAAAAACACATGTAGTTTTCTTCCTGGGTGGTAGATTCTGAAGGAAGTGAAAGTGGGCGGTGCCCGGAGAGCAAGGGGGCAGTGCTAAAAAACGTTCCAATGTGTAGTTAGGTAGATAGGAAAGGGCGAATGTGGAGTGGGAGACAGGTAGGAGAGGAGCGAAGTAAATCAAAAGAACTACAGAGCATTATTTGTGCTAGTTTTTTTTTTATTTTAAAAACAACTCCTGTTTGGATAGTACTTTCATATACTTTTCCTGATAGCATCAAAAGATAAAACATCCAACGAGGATAAAACCCTGCCATATCTCACAGATTGCCTAATGTGTAACACTCTCAAGACTCTTACTTGTACATGTACTGTAGACATATCGATGCATCATTTTTCTTTATGTTAAATGTTAAAGCACCTTGCAATGTTATGGTTATTTTTGCAACAAGTTGAAAATGCTTCTGTATATGCAACTTTAGACAAGACCACTCAGACTTTCATTTATTGTACGAGTGCCTCAAAATGCATTGTGGGTATTTTTTAACCAAACTTGGTATGTACGGTATGTATTTCTTTTTATTTGTTTTTCTTCGTTGGATCTCAATTTCCGATGTTCGTTGCTTAAAGCAACAGCTACTCGTAACACTTTGACCCTTAACACTACTGCAGTCATGTAGAAAGAGTCACTGACTAAACATATCAGTACAGTACAGTACAGTTTTACGGTAGAGAATTACAACTAATATTGTCAAAGTCATTTGAGGAGGCCTTGCCCTCATACAACACTGATACAGCTTCGAACATTTTTTTTCACGCTCATGACCATGAAAGCCATACATCGATAAGCCAAGACGGCCATCTTGTAAGCCACAGAACAAACAGCCAGCAGCCTGTTGCTATGGTTTCCGTCCAATACACTCCACCACTCTTTGGCAAAGAAGCCGCCTCTGTCAGATGGAGTCGTTCCCACAAACCGACTTCTTCATTAAAGACATGCAATTTTGCTAGCTATCATTTATTAGTATGGATTTTATTTTTCCTTTGTAAAAATGAAATTCGGAAGTGTGCATCAAACTATGAGTAAACACTGCTTGAGTAAATAAAGAAATTGAGATAAAAAAGATACAAGGAAGAAAATAAAAAAAACAAACCGAACGACTCTTATTGAATGAACTCCGAAAAAATCCTTGAGGGCAAAAACAGCAGGGTAGTTAAATTAACAGAGATTACACTTACCAGTGTAAGCACAAGAAACTGGATTCAAGGTTCACTGGGAAATTTATCAAACTTCATTGCTCGTGGCAATTTAAATTTTTTATACTTTTATTTTTTTATTTATTTGTTGACATCACACCTTCTGTCACCTGTCTGAAAAGTTTAACACCAGATAAGGACAATATAACAGATTGAGTGCTTTGTGCAATAATTACAGTACACTGCATCCTCACACATTAAGACCCTGAAAAATTAAGAGGGAGAGCAGCGGGGAAAAATGAGACGACTGTCAAGAGCGACGACGAATCGAAGGCACATTCCAGTCACAGAAATAAAAGGCCCATTTAGCACACAGTGTCAAGATTGTTGAGAACTTCACAATGAACATTGCTTGGAAAATGTGAGAATTTACTGTTTGAATATAGTAGTCAACTGGCACAATAGCAAAGGGAATAAAAAGTAGAAGTTGAACTACGTAGTCTTGCTTGAGTCAATCAAAAACAGTGTTGCATCTTTGGCACGTACAGTTACAAATGGGATCACGGCACGAGATAATTGTTCGAGTCCCTTAATTCGAAGCAGCCTTTCGAGATGGGTTTAGCTGAAGTTTTACTGCTTTGATGATTATAACTTCAGATAAATATCCAACCTCAATGTCAATCATAAACCTCACCAGCCAACTTTTATTTTTTAACAAGGATGAAGTATAAACTGTCACAAATCATGAAAATTCCACACTTTGTTTCCTACCTGTACATGTGATTAATACTAATGTGAAAAGTGCCACACTGATGATATGATCATGATTGAGTAGACTCGATAATTCTTCTCTTACCGACCATCATTTTGGTGCAAAAATACCCCTAGGGGCATGTCTCAATTTGATTCATTGCCATTTTTAATATATAGAATATATTTTTTGAGTAATATTTGGAAGGTTTTGTAAATTGCTGACTGAAAGGCAAGTTTCGTAACGCACGATCAGAACGTTACAAGATACACCATTTATGAGGCTTGCGAAAAAATGTCGAAAGCAAAGTATAGTAAAATTCATGTCAAAAAACAAACTTTACATGTATATAAATTTTCTCCATTGTAATGATTTTGTAATTTATATATTTCTGTAATAGCATTTCTTCAGGAACTTAACTACAAACAAAGTTTGTACTCTATAAATATGTTAATATGTTAACTGAATGACCTAATTTAGATCTCATCCCTGGGTTTGAGATTATAGTTTCATTTTAGCAATGCAAAAATCATTTGAAATAAAGACATTTTACCCCCATTTATTTTTTCTCCCTCCCATGTTTCAATGACACATGTATACAATAGTCATAGATCAGAGCACTACAACCATACAATATTTGGGTCCCTCTGTTTTGTTTTGCAACGGAATACAGACAGACAGGGTATTAAACATACAATTTACCAAATAACATGTTTCATGTCGAAAAACACAAAAATTGCAACTGCAGCACCATCATATAGGCCTAAATGTTATCTACATGGAACCCCTCAAGACTTACAGTTTAGGAATACATTTGATGGATGGATAATCATGAAACGACATATTTAAATAGTTTGGATGTCATAACACCATCCCATGATGGATAATGAAACAGAGGGATGCACCCTTGTGTCAAAAGACTAACAGAACATGATGAATCTACCATTCTGTTGTTTTTTGTTTTGTTTTTTTAATAGCCAAAAAACATGCTCATATGGTAAACTGCATCCTACATTATGCTGAATTTATAAATATAAATACACAAGGGGGTATTTGTAGAGGAGAGACAGATAAGTCAGAAATCGTGTTAATTTAATAAAACCTTAAAAAAAATACTGCTAAGGTATAGATTAGTACAACTTTGGTGATAATGGTATCTTTTTGACAACATTTACAGTGTGCAAAGTTGGTATCACTACAGTGTAGTTGTAGTGATATTTTGGGTAATATTTGGGTGCTTACTTCTCTCAAACAGTGTGCACATCAGGGAGGTGTGGGTTTTTGCTTTTTGTTTGCAAAATCTACCATAAAAGTGTGTTTTGAAGATAGAGGATTTTAACAATAACTACTGTAAGCATCACAACCTCATTAATAAATAACTTTCCAAACGTAACATGCCACTATCATATCCTCAATCTTTGCCTAGCTCTTGTCTTTTTCACACTGGATACTTTTCATTGCGGCAATCCTCTATCTTCAAGCAGAATCTCTCTCTCACTCTCTCTCTCTCTTGTGACCGGCAGATGGTTCAATAACTTGCCACCTTCCAACCCTAGCAGATACAACATTGGTAGAATCTACAGATTTTCATGTTGTATCAACCCGGAGACAATTCTCATAGGCTTCCATGAACATCTCCAGATTAATCTAAACTCGCCCACGGATGTGTGTTTGATCGCTCTGATCACTCGGAAATCACGACTGTCATTTTACTGAGTGTGAACTCGTAGACCAAGCTACTGCATGACACTTCACCCCAAGCTTCACTGAATTTTCCCCTCTTTCCTGTTTGTAATGAAATCTTCGAGATGCCACCTTTCAACCCTTAGCTTGGTGACGGAGCCAACTGCCGACTTGGAAAGTGAGAAGATTAAAGATGGCACTGCCCTGTAAAAGGTTCTACATTCACACAGACTCGGGATTATCATGTAACGTATCACAGCACAACGAACATCCTTTTTGAATCTGGTGGCAGCATTTTAAAAGATTCTGTCCAGATTCAAATTCTGGACTACTGCTCAGTCACAGTATGGAGTACTTGCAATAGATGGAATTACTGGATTACATATGACACCACTCTAGCCTACTGGGTTAAACCTATGACCTAATGTTACTGGATTACATATAACACCATTCTAGCCTACTGGATAACCTATGACCTAATGTTACTGGATTAAATACTGTATCATACCATTCTAGCCTACTGGATAACCTATGACCTAATGTTACTGGATTACATATCACACCATTCTAGCCTACTGGATAACCTATGACCTAATGTTACTGGATTACATACAGTATGACACCATTCTAGCCTACTGGATAACCTATGACCTAATGTTACTGGATTACATATAACACCATTCTACCCTACTGGATAACCTATGACATAATGTTACTGGATTACATATCACACCATTCTAGCCTACTGGATAACCTACAGTATGACCTAATGTACAACTCCCCTTCTCTTACTATCCTTCAAGGATTCCTTGTGTGAACATGCTTTCACCAAAAGACCATTTCTTTGGTGCATTTCTTCCATTTTGGTTTTGAATTTTATTCTGATATTTTATTCTACAGGATTCAATGTATTCCAAAGGTGGTCATTGAAAACTGTAGTCATTACAGAGACAGAAAACAAGGAAAGACTTGGATTTCTAGTATCACAAATGTTGTTTTCTTTCATGTGTGAGTTCAAAGTTTGGCTGTCAAGTTTTCATTTCCATAAGTGCTTATTCTGCCTGGTATAATGTATCCACTTAATTTGCCTTCCATGTCTATTATGTAAACATAAAGAAGGGTGACAATTTTAACTAATTCTTAAGAAGACTGCCCCATATTTTCACTTCTCTGCTCCTTGCTTTCAAAGCTATAATTACTCAAAACAGAAATTTACAATATAGAAAAAAATTAAGCAGAATAGTAGGTGTTCTACTGTTCTATTTACCCGAGAATCAAAAAGTCTTCACATTTACATATTAAATGTCACCATGTTTCTAATCAAGCAAGAGACCCCCAGATGTTGCCATTATTTTGCTAACAACAAAGCTCGCATTACATCTTAAGAGGAAGGAGCCCTAGCTCTCACAGTTCTGACCTACGACCTTATACAAAAAAAATTTCCTCTTCAAAACACAATTACACTTCATCATCACTGATGATAAATAAGTCAAAACTGGTTTATGTTTATCGCCCGCACTTAGGAACTCACTCAGAATTCATTGGAACAGATCTAACTTCAAACAGTTTCCTTTACGGGAAACCTCTTTCTCCGTGCCAAAAAATGCAACTAGCAAAAGTAATATACCAGACAATTGTCATCTCTTTAAGATTCAGGGCGAGGTGCATTACTACATAATGTAGATACAACTTCAGCAAACTCAGCTTCCATTAACTGCTGTTTTTCTTCTTTTTATCGATTCTTTAATAAACCCAAGCGAACATCTACTCGACAGGAAAAATTATAGACTAAAGATATGTTGCCATGGTTACTAACATGTCTTTTCAACTTCTCCCATTGTTACAGCAAATCACAGGGAGTGGAGGATGGGAGGCTAAAATTGCATAAAGTTTAATTGGTTGTCCATTATGCTTTTTTAGATGGCAGACTCTTTTTTCCCTTTTCATCAAAACCAGGTTAATTATGCCACATTATAAAGTAAGGCAACACAGAAAAGTTACAAAAAATAACAAGGTTTGGAAAAAAACTTGTACAGAGAAGGATGGGAAGAGTTATGAAAAGTTAATGAAGGAAACTATATTTTACCATATTTTTTTATATTTTTTTGTAAAGAATTTAACAGTATGTTACCATATATGTATGTTGTTATATGTGCAGCAGAGTATTGCAATGGTTATATCTCTATTTGACATACTTTGTTTTCATGCAAATGTAATCAAGCTGTGGCTAAATTCACTCACTTATTACAAGAAATATGTCGTAAAAGACCAGAGACTACATAAATGAGACAACTTTTGATTCTCAACAACTTGTCATGTAGCAGTACATGCTGCTGTAGAGACAATTGTCTTCATACTTGGTATACTAGGAACATTTCAAACTTTTGATTCAGTTTTCATTTTCTTACAGTGTACATCTGGACAATACTGGGCAGCTTTGAAGATGTTTCTAAATAAATGTTTAGCCCAACTCACAACTGTTTATCAACAGTAAACAAACAAACATCCTATCTGAGAGAGTCACTGAACTATCCATTTCTAAACTTTTGTTGCACAAAATTTCAATGAAAATGGGTTATATTTCAGTATCAAGAACTTACAAAATTTGGTGACTTCATGGCATTCTTGTGCATTTGCTCAAAGTCAGGGTTCGCAGGTTTCTTCCGGGGGTGGAAAAAACCGCGGAATAAACTGCGGTTTTTTCCACTCGGAAGAAATAGGTTTCTTCCAGTTTCTTCCGGACAAAATGGAAGAAACTCATTTTTTTGGGAAAAACTGTTGATAAAGTTTCATAAAAACCTGCAATGATTTCTAACTATGTAATAAATGGACAAGAAGCACTATAGTGTCATCTAGGTAGTCTATATCTAGGTTTGGAGCACATGACCTGCCTCCAGCATATATACTGTACACAATATAGTACTAGGCTACTAGCATCGGACAAATAAGGGAACAACTATGGGCAAGCAATATTTTGCAGACCAGAATGGTCCTGATTATAGCCCAGTTCTTAGTTAAAATCTAGTTTCTGAGTGGAGGGACAAGTGTTCCCTGGAAACTAGTGTAGGCCTACTACAATGCACACTCATTACTACGATTACATTGACCACTATGACCATATTTTGTGGAGATTGAACTCAAGACATGAGGGTTACAGATTCGACTGGAAGTTGTAGCGTGAAATGAGGGCTGGCTCGTGGTCAGCTGTGTTTAATTGTGGATGTTTGTTCTTTTTGCTGTTGGGATGACAAGTCCTACTATTAACTACAAGTTGTAATTTAGGGAGTTGCAGAAATTAAACTGTTGCCTAAATCTAATAGATATTGTTCGGCTATTTGCTTGGTGTTCATTGTATTAAATCCTCAGTGCATGGGATCGTGAGATGATAAGTAGTCCTTCAATATTGTGATTTATAAGCAAACATCTTTTGGTGTAGAAAAACAACCCAAAATTATAATCAAAACAAAAATA
Organism: Apostichopus parvimensis; assembly: GCA_000934455.1. Taxonomy (NCBI): domain Eukaryota; kingdom Metazoa; phylum Echinodermata; class Holothuroidea; order Aspidochirotida; family Stichopodidae; genus Apostichopus; species Apostichopus parvimensis. The sequence continues at coordinate 24,330 of KN894311.1, forward strand.
TCATATTTTGATGGTTTCAATGGTATGCATTTCAGTCAGATGGTGGTAAGCTATTTGTCTCTTTAT
>KN894313.1:0-24896 GCA_000934455.1 Apostichopus parvimensis
TTGTTTCCTTTGTTGTCTCCAGCCATTGTTGGGCAAAAGAATTCAGTAGATCCAAGTATTTGAAAAAAAGTTAAATTTTGTCTCGAAGGTAAGCAAAGCTTAGGCTTCTTGCTGAGTGTAGATCACTTCGGAAGGATATTTGTGTCACAGGAGTGCCTCACTGGTTACAGCAGAAACATCACTTTTTTTGTCATATTCGTTAATGATAGGACGATTTATTGGCCTTCAAGTCGGTCTGTAGTGATTGCTCACATGGTTTTTAGAAATTACTCCATAAGCGTTATGTTAAACATTGCAAAAAGAAGAGATTTTGCAGACTTTGGTGTATGTTCACTCCACACGTACTACGTGTAAGACAGTAAGCTCTTACCTTTCAGACAGCCGAAGCTGAGCAAGACTTCAAACTTTTATATCTGGCTAATAACCCCATCACGTCCCAGTGATACTTACATTACAATCATTTAAGTGTTAGTTCTCTCTTTATTGCTATATTTGTGATAATATCTAAACTGCTGTTTCCAGGGGCGTTCCTACTAGACATTCATCCCCTTTCAGTACATTCCCCACCCTACCTACCCCACCAGAAAAAGCCTAGCCTCATACAACTTCGATACTTTGATCAATTTCGTTTTTATACTGTCCCCTCCCCGTGGAAATTCTTCAAAATAGCCCTCGAGCTGTCTATCAGGGTAGAACATTCAAATTTAAATAATAAAATGGTAAATCTGCCGGTTGAATTATATGAATAGATTTGAACAAAATCCTTATTCTTTAATACGGCCGGGATCCCGGGCAGTGCATATCGACCTTTATCACTGGTTAAATACTCTGTGAGCAAATATTTGGCGGAGTTTCAGCAGTCATCCCGCTTACGAAACGTCTGTTGGCAGTCGATATTCATAGCTGGTACAGCAACTACCGTTAATGTCCCACAACCGTGCATCAGTAATAACTTTGTGTTCATAACACGGAAACATCTGTTTCATGTTACACTATAACGGCTTCAAGGCTGTCAATTTGTTCCCATGTAAGACAAAAACTTGCGCGACTAGACAATGAGTCTTTAAATTGCGCCAATTTGCCATGCCGAGACCGAAAAAAGGCCATGTTTGGGTATACCCATAGACCTACTTATACTATGAAACGACAAGATACGACTTCATTTTAGAATCGCGTATGAATTAACTCGCACTAAATGGTGGTACAGTAACTACTGTTCATGTCCCACAACCGTGCATCACCGTGCATCAGTAATGACGGTTTTGTGTTCGTAACACGGTAACATGTGTTACAGGACAAGAACAGTAGTTACAGAACCAGCTACGAGTATCTGGCAACTCTTTCTATCTCATGGAGGCCGTTCGCACAACATGCGATAGTTTACGTCGACTGAGCTGGATTTGTTTTTCTACAATATGTCATCAAATCTTCTGTCCAACCCAACCAATAATGCCAATTCGAAACTGACAAAATCACTGCACCGGACCTGCACAACCGGGTATCAATCATGTCAAGATTGTACATTAATTGTATTGGATTTCTAAAGGTGTGATTCACGATAATGAAATATCAAAGAATTTTCCAAAACGAAAGTGTGTTTGAAGTTAGTAAAGCGTTTATGATCATAGAGCTGCAGTCACGTCGTAATAAGTATGATGGTTCTACGATGGTTCTATGATGGTTCCTGATGCATCAGGAAAGTTTACATTGCATGATTAATAAATGCGTTTCACGGAATTTTCATACATGGGCCTTACTCAATGTTATACATTGAACTTTGCACACTTTAGTTAGTTCGTTTAGTTTACCTTTCTTATCTTTTCCTTTTCAAACAACTAAAATTTTTACAGTTTTGTCTACCTATACACGTGAAGAAGGATGTGTACTTAGACAATCGAATCATCGAAATGTAGTGGGCAGAATAATTTACTGGGTAGAAAATAGGCAAGCTCGATATACTGCACTGTAAACAATTACCTGTAAAATTTACAGTAAATTACTGGCAGCAGAGTTGCCAGTAATTTACTGTAAATTTTACGGTAAAACACATCTTGCTGTAATATATATACAGTACCATACTGTAAAATGTTACAGTAATAAAACCAATTACTGTTAGATCAATTATTGTAGAAAACAGTACATTACTGTAAAATGATACAGTAATAAAATCAATTACTGTAAATCGATTAGTGTAGGAAACAGTATTTTACTGTAAATGATAAATATTAAATTGTTTGCTACTGTAAACTTTAAGGAGAAAACAGTAATTCTCTGCTATTAACTATCACTTTACAACTGATAGAGTTTTCCATGAAGAAAGTACCAATTCAATCAAACCCTAACAGGAAAAATTCCCATCTACACAATTTCTTGCCTTTCAAACAAGGTTGCTTACAACATGTGTGTTATTAAGAAAACAAAAACTTACTCAAAAAAAGATAAGAAAAAAAGACAAAAACGTCTAAAAGTTGATTTCACATATTCTCTTTTTTGTAATATTTGTCTTCACACAAAACAGCTTCTAACACAGTATAAGGTATTGAAATAAAGAATGGTATTTATACAAATTACAAAAAAAAAAGGTTGATGTGTCTACAAGCATCAAGAACGAATTAACTGTACTTTAATGTAGAAAAGATTTATCTGAAGGACAGGGCAACAAAGCCTAAGTAATCATTTCATGACTGATAAGAAAACTGATGAGCTAATGATTGGGACATTCCTCAGGTCTTTCACCGACTGGGAAACTTGCTTATGTAGGCCTAGTATTAGGCCTAGCATTAATAGTTGTAAGCCCAAAAGAAAGAGCTGAGTATATTTTGAATTTGGAAATTAGTTGAGCCAGAGGTTGTATGTTCTGGCGAAGGTCACATGTGCATGGGATAGGGCTAGGCAGATAGCTCCACGATCCTTAATTTCATGCACTCTGTATAAACGTTACAAAATATATAGCTTTGGGTCTATATATAGTGGTCTAAAAAAGGCGTAGGCCCCTACCTGTCATTGCGTGATAATTACATAATAATTATACGTTCATCAGCGAAGGTTTTTAACAAATTATATTTTAATTTTTCAAGAGAAAAATGTTTTCAACATTTCACAAAATATTATCAAAATTGTAGCTATTAAATGTTTTAATTTAGAGATTGTAGGCCTACAAAATTAGGACCTGGGCCGCAGGAAAGTAAGCCTAACACAACAGTTAGGCCGAACTTAACCGACGTTAACAAATTAGGGATGTAGGCCTAGGCTAAGTTTCAGACAGTTGGGCCTATGCCTACACTAGGCTACAGTACAAGAAGTAGGGGCTTACAACGTTTGAGGCCTGGGCTATAGGGCTAATAATGTATCAGAAAAGCTAGTAGGTCTATCATAGAATTGATCCGAGTAACATAACGTAGGCATAGGGCCAACGCGTAGGCCTACTTGTGACTAACTTCCAAGTTCTACCACGGTGTACGCGTAAGCCTAGCGTTGTCTGTATTACTATTAGGCCTAGCCTACGTTACGTTAGGTCCTTTGTCATGTAGGCCTACCGAGCAACCGCCGTTATGAACCATATATTTTGAGAATTACAGATAACGTCAGTCAATTTATTGTTCATATTAACGTTCATATTAACTGTTAACATTCAATGATCACCAACAATGTACGTAGGTAGGTCTGAGGCGCGTTAACAAACTGCAACAAGCAAATTATTCAGCTGAAATTCTTCCCTGACTGCATGACCACCAGCACCGTACCAGTTGCCACGTAATTTATGCAATGCATTGTGGGAGTCAAGTCGAGTCCAATATACAGTAATGATGCAGGCCTACTGTAGGTTTCTGAATCTATTCCTGACATTTCATAAGTGGCAAGAAACGACTTAACATTGCAGTAAATTACTGTAAACTCAACTTACAGTACGCTGCTGTAGAAAAGCACGGTAAAATACCGTCAAATTTACGGTCGTTTCTTACAGTGTGGGTATTTAAAATAATTGTTCATGGGTGGAAAAATTAGTGATTTGGTAGGTTAATTGCTCACCCAGTTGGGTTGTGTAATTTACTTGCTTAATTTCGACTAAGAAGTTAGTCATAGTAACATGGAAATGTGCGATTGCCGCGTTTTGGTGGTCATGATTGGGAAAGGAAAGAGGTAAGAAAAAGGTCAAGAAAATTTAAGTTGAAGTTCTTGTCAGTATATCTAGTTTACACGTAAACTATTTGGTATGCTTATCCAATCACTTCATTTTGTCTAAAATTCAGCAAAAATGATACAAAGGATGACGGTTGTCAAGTGTGGTGTAAAGTACTCTGTGTGTCACAAAAAAAATGTAAATGATTCTTGGAAGAAGACCATTACAATTACAACCAAAAGAGAAGCCTTTCGTATAAAGAGCAAAGAACATTGTAAAAAGCTACAAATTACGACCCAAAAATGTAATCAAAAATGTACTTCAGAAACTCTGTTTTAAGATGTCTTCCATTATCATCTTATTTTGTCTTTTCAAATAGATCACCGGGAATTGAAACACATATTCCTTTGTCCTGTGCATTGGAGGTAACCTGACAACATGGCTGTAGCTGATACCCCATCTAGCAATTACGTCTTTAGGTCAAAAAAGAGGCCAATACGTGGGGATGAACCGTGAGTATAAAGCTCGGGTTACACTCGTGTAAATCAATACGCACGTTGGAGTATATAGTGATGGTAAATCCCTGTTTTACAATACACATGATTCGGCTAAGACCCATCCGAAGAAAATTTCTTTAGAGTGCGGTGCGTTTACTGAAAATTTGGACGTTTTTATTGAACACCGTCCTGGGTAAGGGTCTATATTGTGTATAATTGAGGTTGCTTGGATGCAAAAAGGTGCTACAGTTTGCAACTATGGGGTTTGTTATGTGTCATTCGACGCAATCAGTGTTAACGTCCCCCGTAGAACGAAATACCATCCTCTACCCTGGCAGCATCTTAATTAGGCCGGTGCGGCCGCCCGAGGTAAGTACCGTAATCCTCTTCAGCCTTCCGTAGGTCAGTTAAGGCGTAAGCATTGATATTAATAGTACAATCAGTAATCCATTTGGCCGCGTCTAAAATATGCCGTGGGGCCAACAATAAGGCGGCTAGTCTAGTAACGCACGTCAAATGACTCCAAGCCTTATCTGGCAAATTTCTCAATTTCACAAAAGGCATGAGTGTCTCAGTGTCCTCCAAAAACAGATCCCTGTACGATTTCGTCCTATGCAAACTTATGTATATCTTCAACATGCTATGCCACCTGACAAGCCCGTATTGTTAAATTGTGACAGCATCTTGTATGTTTCTTACTGCAGGTCAGCGATACATTTCGACTTAAGCTATGATATGCGGCATGATCCACGAGGTTATGCTCACATTTTTAATAATGACAAATTTCACACAATGGACCACAGGAAAGGTACTCGAATAGACAGAGACAACCTGAAAGAAACCTTCACGAATATTGGTTTCAAAGTACGCGTACATGATGATTGCACTGCCAGTGAAATCCGTGATATTCTGCATGAAGGTAAAGCGTTAATAAGAAGCTCTATCCACGTGTTTCCAAATTACCAATAAGTATGTAGTCTAGGTTCTCAATTTGCATTTAAGTCCAATAGCATATTGGCGTGTTATCTTCACTTCCCAGCGGAGCGAGTTCGACAGACGCAAATAGGAACAGGAACAGGAACGCTGAGCTTGAAAATGTAGAAAGATTTATTCTGTGTTGATAGGGAATAAGGTGCTCGTCATTACAACCCCGAGCTTATTTGTGGTAATTCGTTATCTAATCACGGGCGTCTCATGATACATTGTCTTTATCGCATTATCAATTATTTGTCATATAACTTGACTAAAACATGAAAAAACTACCTTGATATGACAGCTCTTAGAACCGATGCTCATGGCTTTATTACTTAAAACTGGTAAAGGTGAGTACCCGTTAATCAGATAAAACTAATGTGTGTTATAATTTCGTAAATGTCTTTTATTTAAGACCAGTTGCTACCGGGAAGGACTTACAAATAAAAAATACTAAACACACAATCCTAATCATATTCATTGACTGGACTAACGGACTACGCTAAAGGTTTCGCCAACAATTTCGTCCACATTTTAACAGATAGTGGATGACACTTTACTGCAAAATGCTTAAAATCTGCAATTTGAACCATCTTTAAAATGTTTACTTACTTGTCAAACATATAGGGACAGTTGTTTAGACTCCTAACCAGTCATCAGTTGAAACTTCCTTTGAGTACTAAATTCTTCGGTTAGAAATGTTTCCACAGTATCATTGCCGACAGGTCTGACATTGGTACTTCAGTTTATACTGATTAACGGTTATGTATATAGGTGGAGAGAGAGATATACAGATATATATTGATTTTTACAATGAATGTAACGGGTCTCACTTTTCCAGCCAGCAAAGTGGATCATTCAGATTTCGACTGCTTCTTGTGTGTGTTTCTTACACATGGTGATGATGGCATCATTTTTGGAATCGACGGTGATCTAAAAAGTTTTAAAGACAATGGTAATGTGGATTCGACGAACAGGACGTGGTTGAGGCTCGATGATGATGTATTCGATACTTTTCGAGGGAATAAATGTAGTACACTTATTGGAAAACCAAAGATATTCATCATCCAAGTAAGTTGGTGCCATTTTGAATTGGACGAAGTTGTCTACCTTACGATTGAGTTTCAGCTTTGACTATACCAATGTGTTCATTATTTGTCTACAAATTTAGCAATATAACTCCCAAACGGGAAGCATTGAAGTAACTTACAACATTCCTAGGTATGATGGGTATGTCAACTTCTATCTACATATTTGATTACGTATGTCACTGAGGTTAAAGATCAACGAAAGGTCATAGATCAAATTAAACAAATTGTGTATTTTCTTTTCTTGCAAGGGAAACCTCTAATAGACTTGCAACCTTAAGAAATATATTGTTATTACGGTGCATGATGTCAAATATGAAATTTTAATGCTACTACATGGAAGTAAATCTCTTTAACTACTCAACCACTGTACTTTGAGTTGGTATAAGGTGCCCCAGAGACTTATGCTTAAGGACTTCAGAATGAAAGTTCAGAAGCTCGAATGAAGCGAAAAGTGAGATTTGCTATGGATACAAGGCTAAATGTGGAATAGAAATACATAGTTACAATGAAGACTGAGGTTAAAACTCTATGGGTAAAAGGATAAATGTGTTTTTATTCAGTGCAGCGATCATGATTGAAGGTGTTAGTGAATTTCAAACATGTTATCGTACTCTGTAGCCCATAACCAATTGTGCATGAACGGCGTTCGCGATGGCATACGCAATTCCTGAATTTTCCTCATGTTCTATATCTTTCAACGTTCTATTGACGTATAAACACTAAAATTCAATTGTATTTTAAGTTAATTTCAATTGATCAATCCCTACAAACATGCACATACGCATCCACACAGAGCTTTTGAAAGAACTATGCACTAAAATTAATCTGTAAACGTTTATATTTTTTAATATTTACTCAGTGTCATATCTAAGATTTCAGGGACCCATTTTAACAATGGGGCTGGAACCTTTCACACAAAGTACAAGTACCAACTAGGGATATTTATGTACAAATTTCATCATGGTCTTCTCCCAACAGCTTTTAAAATCTTTTATACTTGCAATTCTAGTTATCACACTTATAACACTCGTTCGATGAATATGCTACACCATCCTTACTCTAGAACTAGTCTTAACCATTCTCAAATTCGTAGCACAGGTGTTCCCTTCTGGAATTCTCTTAATCATGTCATTAAAATTTCTCCAACACTGAATACTTTTAAGCAAAAACTAAAACAATACCTACTGCATAGCAATCCATCTTAGTTGTACTTCCTGTTTTTTCTCTTATGTTTCTTTCTTTCTCTTTTCATAAGATTTTGACTTTGTTGGGTTTTTTTTTGGGGGGGGGGGGTGGTGGTGCACTTTCTTTGTTACAAAGGGACCAGAACAGAAAAGTATCCACATATTTCTGGTTCCTCTACTTCCATCTCACATATATATTATTTCAATACTCTATGTTTACTGTATTTGATACCATCTATATTTATCCTATACTGTTCAAAATGTAAAATAATGGAATGTAGAAATAAATTCAATTCAAATAAATTCAATTCAATTCAATTCAATTCAATTCAAAGTAGTAAATGTAAAATACAAAAAGTTACAAGATAACTCAGCTATAAAAAACCCAAGAGAGGCAGCTCTTGCATAAACAACAACGTGACGCAAAGCGAGCGGCAATTACGTTGTATGGGAGCAGACGGGTTCTATCACAAGTGTTCTTGGGAGTATAGGAAGCTACATATCCAGTAGCAACCATCAGTGGCATAGGAGTGACAACAATCCAGTTGGGTTACTTGCCAAGTGATGAGTTAGATAAATGAAAACCAGCATGAAATATGACAAATTCTGAATGGAATTCAATCTATTACATCCAGTCTAGTATTAAGAAGCCATATATCCATTTACTGTAAGTGACCACTAAGTAACTGACATTTGTAACCTCAGAATCTCAGTTAAATCTCTTTTTAATTCGCGTAAATAACTTAAAATAGCAATGTGTTCATATATTGGATAACGCGCCCGTCATAAGAACAGGGGCCCATTCGCACGCATTGTGCATATCGTGATCTGAACAACGAGTTGATGCCTCTCTTTTCTCAGAAAATAATATGTTCGATATATTAAGAATTCCTGCGCAAACTTTCTGACGTACTTTGCTAAAGAACAGGAAGATGATAGGGAATTTTTGTTCAGATAATTCAAAACAAAATTGTACTCCACTATAATATAGGTAAAATATCGAATATGACTGCGCCATTTTGTGCTCTTACCCAAGCACTCTTCCACCCGCCTTCAAAGGACTCCAATGTCGTCCTAGATATAATTTTATTTGGGAATAGCACAGAACGAAGTTATGAGTGACATTATTATTTTAAAGCGTGATTAAATGTTGAAGATTATTGACAAAAAGTAAATAGCTAAACTATGATCAAACGCGTGTCAAATAAACTGAAATCTTCTGAATCTTAAAATGGGTTGAGAAAAAGTTGGTTACTCACTCTATCTTGTAACTATTTTAAAAGGTTAACTTTTGACATCTTTTAGCTATTTGGAGTTAATACTCCATATCTAAAGTTCATAATGAAAAGCAACGTGCTAAAATACTACGTTAAACTATGTTTACTGCCCTCCTATTTTCGCAGGCGTGTCGTGGAAGAATGGCTGAATTTCCAGCAATGATTGGTGGCGCCGCGACGGACTATGAGGACCCACTTGAGACATCAGCTGGAGTGAAAGTTACAATTCCGACTGAGGCTGACTTTCTTATAAGTTATTCTTCTTCAGAGGGTAGGTGGACTAAAGTATACATGTCCAAGTGTATAACGTAGAAATAGAGCCACGCCACACAATGTTACACAACTTCGAAAACCTCTGGAGCTTCAAGACGTCTACAACTTAAACAGCTGAAATAACTATGAGTGTTCAACTTGACGTAACTTTGTCAGGGGCAGTTTCTTTAGTACTCAAGTCCATAATCGTATTAGGAAGTACATGTCTCATTACTCGTGCTAATGACTTTGCATTCGTATTTGCACTCTAATTCAGAGTATTGTAAGACTGCCAAGTCAGTTAAAAATAACTTTTCTTCTGGACTTTCTTGTCTTATTTGTCAAGTCTTGACAATGCGACAAATTCATGGGTATTCTAGGAAAGAGACGTTATACTAGGTTAAGATATAACTCAACTATCGGTCTAATCTGAAATACTGCAATGCTCTTTTGATTCAGATATGATAATGAAATTGAAGTTGTCACTGTTACAATTTATGTTAACTTATGGTGTGGTGTCATAGCTTTCAAAGGAGTCAAAAACATGTTGGTTTGCTTTAATTTCTTGCTTTAATTTCATAACTATGAAGATAATAAATGTGCCTGCCTGCCTAAAGTATGACAAAGGACCCAAACCCAGCTAGCTAGCTCCTCACACACCTTTTGGGAAACTTTCTAGGCTACTAATCATGAGCTGGCTTCATCACTTAATCACCAACACCAGAAATAAAATATCACACGATAATTTGAAGACCTTTTTGCAAGTGGCAGAATTGTTTGCCACCACACAATGAAACTAAATCGAGACTGCTACATTTTGAATAGGCCTATCCTATTTTAAGTTGGAGAAATTCTTCAACAGTAAGAATATATTTGTGAAGAAAAGAAATGTCTTCCTCTAGTTAGTCAGGCTCGAGACCTCCTATCTAATTGTTCATGACCCCCAACAACTCACCCACAACTGCCATCGTCAAGCGGATGAATTTGAGGAAGTCAAGGGGAGATTCTCTTTATTCAGCCAGAAAGATTTAGCCCACTGCTACTAGTGTACACTCCAATTTCAACGCATACACGAAATAAATTGTATTTATTAGCAGAACCTTGCGTTTCGATATACTTATAGACCTAATGTGTAGTCTAAAGATGCCCATAATGCACCTTTTGAATATAAAGTTTACATTTTTTGCTGGAAAGGACCTCCATACCCACTTACATGAAAGTCATCTTCATCGACTCTAGCGCCACACCCTGAATTAAAAATACTTTACTCACCTCGGACCCTTTCTTATAGGTTCAGCTACTAGCTGTTTAATTCCTCCCCCACACACATCCACTGGAAAATGCAATATGAAGAATAATCTATCCTCAGTTTCGCTAGACGGACAAATGAAGACTTCAGAGACTTGACTTGATTTTTCCCGGCCTGGATCACAACGCCCTTGTCATTACTTTCTAACCCTAACCAGCTTTTACCGCAAATATCTGATTACCAAGTCTTTAAAAACTATTTTCTATTGATGTTTAAACTAGACATCATTTTTACTTACTACATAGAGTTTCACTCGCAATTAACGTGTTTATTCTATGCCACATACCGATTATAAAGCATTGATTCGATATGTGTACAGGCTTTTATGTAGGTGCTTAAATGTTACGAATGGCTATGACTGGACTCAAATGCCAGCACACAACGGAAAGTTATGAGAACTTACAAATATGAATGAAACAATAATACATTTTTGCTCGTCTTTATCAATTAAATCTTCATTAATTTCTTTGCAGGGTACCACTCAATTCGTGAATTGTATAAAGGAACCTGGTTTATTCAAGACCTGACCAGGGTGCTCAATGAATTTGGTAGGAATGGAGATTTCATACGGATGCTGACTGTTGTGAATAAGTTGGTGTCTGAAAGAACTGTAGAGGGGTCTGGTAAGCCTGAGCTAGAAGGAAAAAAACAGATGCCGTGTTTTCTCTCGAAGCTGACTAGGCAGTTACATCTTACTGCCCAAACCTGAGTTACCTAAAACAGGGAATAAAGTACGTCGCAAACGTTGTAAATATTGTTGAAGATGTCTCTAATTGTACATATAACCTTCCATATTGTTGTCAATGACAGTTTTTTACTGGACTTTTTGTTTTCAATTTCACTTTTCATTTCGTAACTTAATAGTTACTGGTGACGGCAACTTTTCAATCTTTGCTTTTTTGTTTTGTACCTCATTTGTTTTTGTTTTATTTTTGGAATAAGTCAACTTAATTTAGATGGCAGATTCAAAATGGCCGCCTGAAGCAACGCACGCTTGTAACTCGTATAGCTCATATAATTTTTCTGCCGCCTGTTCAACATTTTCTTCCTTGCCCGCTGGTGATTAATTAATGATATTAACTATCCTACTCATTTTGATAAAATGAGACGAACGAGCGGACAAGATAAGTCACCAAAAAGGTACATTTCTGCTGCCTCTACAGCTAGCCAAACCAGGCCTAACATTAGCTCCCTGCAAGATTCATTACACCGAGCCTAGGCAGCCTAGTTCGGCTGAGAAATGTATTACCTCTCTGGCAAACACTATACAAACTGCTTTTGAATCCTTCAAGGAATCCGTCGAATTAGCCTTCAAAAAATTCGCGGATAGCATTGCTAAACTAGAAGCGGATCTTGGAATTGCGATAAAATTTCAGGCATCTCGTACGAATAAATTGGAAGCTGAACTCAGAAAACTAACAGCGGTTTTCCAGGAAAAAATTAAACAAACTTAAAGATACGAATATCAGCTTATCAATAAACTCGAAAGGCATTCTCGAAGCAAAAACTTCAGAATCGGCAGAGCGGTCTCTAAGGGGAGATATTGGGAATCAATTATCACCGAAATTATGCAAGAAAAAATTGATATGACACATGTACAAATCGAACAAGCCAATCAGGATGGAGCCGGGAGTGGGGGAACGAGCACCCCGCATCCTCGTCAATGTTTATCTTACAAGGATAAAATCGAAATTATACGATTGGGGAGAAGATGTCTCGATTGTGAGCCAGTTTTCGTGGTCGGCTATCTCACGAAAATCGACCTCCGGTAAAAGAAACAGTGGACAAAAGAGATACTACTATTTTCTTAGACAATGATATTAATTCTCTACAGGCTATTTTGAATATACTGGGTGACTTTCCACTAGCTTAGGTATGGTTGTAAATTACAACAAATCATATTACTCCCCTTTAGGTCCTGCTTTTGACAATACTTCTGCTTTGTTCAATTATTGTGGTATTTTCATCATATATGACCCTGTTAAATCATAAGGTATAAATTTCCAAACAAACAAGCTGATCTTCACAGTCTCAATTATCTACAAAAACTTTCTCGTCTCAAAACTACTGTTAAGCAGTGGTCTACTCGTGACCTCACTCCTATAGGCAGAATTGTTATGAGTAATAGTTTCGCAATCTCTCAACTAGTTTGTCTCTTCTCTGTTCCGCCAAACCCACCAGATTATTTTATGAATGACTTAAATAACATACTATTCAGTTTTATAGTATGGGATGGGAAACCAGATAAAATTAATCGAACGGTTCTCTGTCATCCGTACAAAGAAGGGAGACTTACCATGATTAATGTTTGCCTGTTCTTATATGCAATGGAAATCACTTGGGGAAAATATATTTAAGTGATACCAATAGGAAATTTAAGGATTTTTCAATCTTTCATTGAAACGTTACGGTGGTTCTTTTCTTTTTCGTTGTAACTTTGAGGGTACTGATTTGGTCTCTTAAAAAAACCGATTTTATTCCAGACTTTTTTTGCAGGGCCTGGAGAAAGCTTTCAGCTTCAGTGCCTTCTGATAATTTTTAAAATCAAATCATTTGGAACAACAGCTTAATCCATATTGATAACGCAACGGTCTTTAATGAATTGTTTTACTCTGCTGGTATCAAATATGTAAGGGATCTAGTTAATATTAATGGAAATTGTTGGCTTTTGCTGACTTGAGTAATAAACACAATATCCATTATCGCTATTATATACATTATCATAATATTATACATGCTATTCCCAGCCACTGGAAGAACTCTTTGATTAAGGTTACGTATCATTCGCAACAGGAAATTGTCTTTGTTCATATTATGCATTATCAAGAAGTCTCCAGAAGAGCATATATAGAATAACGTAAGAATAGTGATGTCAATAATGTTACTTCCCTTTCAATATGCTCCAAGTGGCGTACCCTGTTAAACATTGCTGACAGTGAATGTAGTCAGATTTTTTTTTACAATTGTTGTTTTAGTGTTCGGGATACGAAAATATGTTACTTCCAGTTCAGATAATTACATTTTGTTCTTGGAACAAATCAGCTACATTTTAAGATGAAAAAGTGACAGGATTCTTTATGTGCATTCTGTAAATTAAAGGATGAAGATATGCCTACTTCTTTTGGAACTGTGATAGGGTTATGAGTTTTTGGGAATGCTATTTCATGTTGTTTTCCTCTCAACCGAACCTTCAAAATTATTTGTTTTGGCTTTTTGCACAAACATATGAAACACTATAATTTTCCTTACTATATGCTAAATATTTTCATTTAAAAAATTTGCTCATTTTAAAAGCGCTGTAGATGTGTTGATGTGTAGATGTGTTGAAAAACACATTGTATTAAAAACCTAGATCTAAATCTAAGTGTACAGTAAATGAAAGATGTTGCAAAAGGTCAATGATAGCATATAAGAAACTATCGCTAAGTATATTCATTTATCATTCCCTATTAACATTGTTTTATTACACTATTTCTGTTATGTTTACATGTGTATATGCTTAATAAGACTTGATATTTAAGTTGTGTGTGTGTCGGGGGGGGGGGAGGATTCAAACTTCCCCGACTGTAGAAGGGTCAGAGGTAAATGAATGATTTTTATAACAAAACAGCGAATGCATTGAAGTCACTGAGGCCTCCCCTTATGTATCCCTCTGTATCCCTCCCTTACATATCTGTCAACGTTGAGACGATCGGTGCTGAGGTTCAGGATAGCTGCGACATTTTTCTCACAAATTTGGCCGAGTTTAACTTTTGAACTCCTCGGTCTCTTTACACTGGAGTTTAACATTACTTAACGCGGTGTGAACATGCAGAGACTGATGTGCCAAATGGGTTTGAAAATGTTGGTCACTTTTTGGTATGGTATGCGCGTAACGACTCTGATGGTTGACATGTCACCGTCATGACGTCATAAGGCACAGCGATACTAAATGGTATGCTCAGGCACACACCCACCAAGTTAAAAGTCCATGGTTTGGAGTTCGCGACAATGTTTTCAAGTTCAGCCATGTTTGTGTATGTGTGAGAGAGTGAGGGAGAGTGAGCAATGAAGAGTGTGTCGTGAACTCCTCCTAGAGCGTAAGTCCGAACAAGTTAAAACTTGGTATGTAGGTGCCTGACCATATGAACTCTGTCCGGTGTGATAGGACGTCATGGGTCAATATCAGAGGTCAAAAAACCTTAAACTATTCTGCTTGTGAACATCTAAGATAAGGCAATACACCACACGATATGTAGAGAATAATTAGACAAATTTTAAAATAATACTTATGTGGGTCGAGGTCAAAGGTCAATTGAGGTCGAAGGTCAATTTGGCCTTAATTGTGAGAAAAGAGTTCCGCGAACTCCTACATCGTAAGTCTGATCAAGTTCAAACTAGCTGTGTGAACAAATGGTATATTTTTTTGTAAAATTAGGATGCCGAGAGTTAAATCATGGGGGAGATGAGTAATTTGTTGTTAGAAATGGGACCTCTTATTTGCTTAAAGATTGTCTAATCTTATTTTTAACTTTTGGGAGCATGACTTTAGTTATAATTATTTGTTCTGAATTTAGTTGCAGAGAAGAGAATGGGGAGGGGCTTGTTACGTATCAAATTCGATAAAGTAATTTACTTGGCCATGCAGTCGAAAGCCGGTGATGATGTTTTCAAGGGCATGTGACGAAATATATGTGTTATTTGAGGTCCATACAATGATCTTGTTCTGATGTGGATCGGTTGCAATGCAAGTGTGATAGTGATACTCTAATTAATGAATTTCAAGTTCGTGGATCACACGTTTGACTTTAAGGGAGGCTATCGGGTTACAACTGATTTCATTAATTTATTTTCCATAATTGAGTATTCATTAGGGACCCGTGTTATATCATGTTTTCGAGAATGGTGTTTGGTTGATATGTTTTTCTGGATGATTAAGTATTGTAATTGTATTAGTATTGTCTTTTCCTTTCTTTATTAAAGTTGATAAATGTATTAAGTATAGTAATTTTCGATTATTTTTCAGTTATCGGTGTCAGCGCATTAAAGAGAAAACCCCATCAATGCCTGTTTGTCCTTTTTTAAACGGAGGACCCCTTCACTCACAAACTATAAATCCAGCCCGTTTATATAGATTATAGATTATAAAGATTAGATAATTATATCGTAATTTTTGGTCCGATAGCAAACAGGTGCTCTTTGCACTTTTGTCTCGTTGTTTAATTGAACAATTGCTTTAAATAACTGTTTTTAATACATTTCTAGAATAGCGCAAAAACTCAAGAGTGATGATATAATAGGCCTACTCACTACTTGCTACAGGGTCATTGTAAGTCACTGATGTGTTTACACGTCAGGTTGTCGTCAATAAGATTACACATTTCGTATATAGGGTCTTTACTAGTCTGTACTTATGTCTGTTAGTTGCTCATCTTGACATGTTTTGTCAGGAGATATAGCGCGATATGGCAGCTATGTGGAATAAACACTACATCCGCCTTAACAGTGCAAATAACGCTAAGAGTACATAATCAACACTAGCAGCAATCCTTATTACAAACAAACCATTTAATATGTAATCTTTACGTGTCCTTACACATATTTATAGTATCGTGTGTCTTAAAAGAGATTTTTTAAAGGGTAACAACATAAAAGTAAAGCTATTGTTTACAAGAGAGGATTGTAATACTCATCTTTACACCAAGAAGCGCAAAACTTACATAACCGAACAAACAGATCCGATTCCTTAGAAATGGGAAAAAAATAATGTAAACTAAATGAGAATTCAATTACCGTCACCATGGGCTTAATGAGAGCTGTTTCTTACCACATCCAAAATGGAAAAGTGTTCTCCAGTTTATTGTCGAGTTCAACAAGCCCTTTACAAAAATGGTAGTAAATACTCACGAAGACCATGCCCCTTTAATCGTCGTAGAAATGTTATTTCTGATCACGCAATTTTTTCCAGCTTTTCTAATGAAACGGGGCATTGTTTGTTTTCTCGTTAAGCTGAATAGAAGACAACTGGAGTCTTAAACAAATGAATGAAATGCAATGAAATGAATTTAGAATGATTTTTAATGATATTAATACACTTCATACCTTCTTCCCCAGTAGGGCTACATATCTACGGGACGATGTTACGAATGAATAGTAAATTATTACTGAAGACAACATGTCGAAAAAACCCTCGGGATAAAATCGAATAAATTTCATTTACTTACTGCCCATCGTAAACCGAGATATCGAGAACTTGTACCTGACTCTAATATACCAATCTTTCACCGGGCGTTGCATATATTCACACGTGACACTATGAACGTTAAGGACGGTGTGGCAGCAGAAGTCAAGGTTGGACCATGAATTATAGAAAGAAAGGGTGTGACCCGAGGTCCTTAAAATCGACTCCCATGTGAAGGTGTAGAAGAGGGAAAGGGGGGGGGGGGGTCTATGGGTTCTCCCGCATGATTAATCGTTTAAAGGTTATAAAATTGTATTTAAACATACTATCTTTCATGCAATGGTGAAAGTTAAGTTGCTTGAATATGTGATTAAGCATTAAGGGCGATTAGATCATGTAAAAATCTAATCGCCGGATTACAATCGATTGATATTCAAAGGAACTCTATGTAAAAGGTTTAGTTTGTTAGATTGGTCAGTGGCGTGCACTAAGTGGAAGGGTAGGGACATTCAGTCGGGAGCAAATGGTTCAGTCGGGTTTTGTTTGTGTTTGCATTCAACCGACGAAAAAGTGGACCACTAACCTACTTCTACATGATCACCATCGTCACCGTCATCATCGCGTCTTTTGGAGAGATGACATTTACTTTACCGTGGAACCCACAGACGAATATATTATTAAGCGTTATAACACATGCACAACTCACAAGCCTGTTATTGGTAAAATCAACATGAGCGCGCTGGTCCATGACAAATTGCCAAGTGCAGTGCCTAGCCAGGATTCTTTACATTGTCTTCAAGTGATGGAAGTGTAGGTTTTTTTTCATGTGGTCGGAAACTCCCCTCTCCTTTCTCAACAGGGACGTTTGTAAGCTACTCGTATGTTCTCAAAACCGTTACTTTTTCTTCGACTCTTGATATATATATATTTTTTTACAAAATGGGACCGTTATTTCCGTATATTACTTTAATGCCACATGACCAAATCGGCATTATGGTATCACAAAAGCCCTGTCTAAATTTAAACCACGTATTTTTCCTCATTGACTTAAATACCATGTCGTCAAACTATTGTGTACCACCATGAATAGGCCTACGTTGACGGAGTTTTCGAACACCTTAAGTTGTAGCAAGCAGACATTTGATGACCGAAATTTGTTATCTATTACTTCAATTATACTACAACCACCAATAGGTGTATTGAAATACAGTTCATGCGTCATAAACAGAAAATACGATACAATAGCAATGGGTGCTTGGTTTGTAATAAAGAATCATACACCGTGACCGATGGATGGAAAAACCCGATTGCAGAATCAAGGAACGACATTACTTGATAAACAAGCCAACTTTATAGGATTCATTATCCAGATCAGCCTAAAGTGAATTGAAACTCTTTGCATTTTTGACGGAATCTATTCCAGTAAGTATCACAATATCTGTAGGCACCAACAATTCAACATAAAATAGACCTTATCCTCAAGAGAAAAAAGCTTGTTAATAATTTTATTTTTACATTCATCATAGTATTGATAATAGCTTAAAAGCTCCGTGTAACTGTTAGCTCTGTATGCATTGTTGTATTGCACGACTTGCTAAAGTAAATACAACAACAAAAACATGGTTGAATTTAATTATACGAAGTAACGTCTACAAATTATCAAGAAAGTCGCATTGAGATTTGATCATATATTATATTTGTATAATTTACTGCGAGGTAATCAGGACGTCTAGGTGTGGATAAGGTAAAAGGGATGCTCTTATTATTGTTTTGATGTTTAAAGTTAATTTTTGTCAGGCTTTCTTGGAAGACACACTACAACAATCAAATCAATCGTCATCGTCATCGTCGCGTCTTTCGGAGAGATGATATTTACTTTCACCGTGGAACCCACAGACGAATTTATATTAAGCGTTAAAACACATCAATGTATGGGCACAACGCACAAATCTGTTATTGGTAAAGTCGACATTAGCTCGCTGGTCCATGACAAATTGTCAAGTGCAGTGCCTAGTGAGGATTCTTTGCATTCTCTTCAAGTAATGGAAGTGTAGGTCTTTTTAATGTGTTCGGAAACTCCCCTCTCTTTTCCCAACAGGGACGTTTTCTAAACTATTAAAATGAAAGGCATGTAGAAAATATATTTTTACTATTATTTGGTCGGCCAAATCGATGTGCTACCAAACGTTCATGCTATAAAAGGCTGTTGCAACATTTTTGTATCTTTAGGCCAAAACCCACATCCTAACACTGTTTGGTACCACGAATATTATTAATGTAAATTTATGAATGTATTTTGCAACAGCAGAGCTTGTGATCATGATGTCACGATGAACTTTAAATCCGCTATCAAACGTCATAAAAATTGTACAGTTAAATTCAACAAACTCTTTAGTTCCTTTAAGGACGGTGGTCATGAGGAGGGCCAGGTGGTAACGGGATGATGAGAAGAAGAAGGAACTGCTTTACATTCGTTAATGAGTTGAGTTGATTTTAAGATAATTTTTATTTTATAAACTCGACTATCTATATCCTAAAGAAGGAGGCATTATCCGTCAACGCTTTTAATTTAAAAAAATGATATATGTTTCTTGCCTATTCAAGCCAGGGCAATTTTTTAACACACTTACGATGGGGATAGGGGAGAGGGCTTAGGTCCCTAGTTGACTGATAGACTAAAACAAGGTCAGATTTAACCATTTTTTGCACGTTTGACAACGTGGGAATCTATAAATACGCATGAAGGCTACTCGTATGTCGTCAAAACCGGTATTTTTGCTTAGATTCTTGATATTTTCATCTTAAAAATGGGACAGTTATTTTCCGATTATAACTTTACTACCACATGACAAAATCGGAAATATGCTCTCACAAAAGTCCTGTCTGAGTTTAACTCATGTGATTTCCATCATTGTCTTAAATACCATGTCGTCAAACTATGGTGGACCGTATTATTTTGTGGTTTATGACCACCTTAAGTTCTAGCAAGCAAACACTTGATGACTGTGATTGTTTCTATATTACTTTAATATACTACAGCCATGAACATGCCTATTAAAAAGCGGTTCATGCGTCATAATAGAAAATACGATACAATAGCAACGGGTGCTTGTTTTGTAATAAAGAATCATACACCGTTATCGATAGATGGAAATACCCGATTGCAGAATCAAGGAACGACATTATTTGATAACCAAACCAAATATATAGGATTCAATATCCAGATCAGGTGAATTGAAAGTCTTTGCATCTTTGACGGAATCTATTCCAGTAAGTAACACAATATCTGTAGGCACCAAAAATTCAACATAAAATATACCTTATCCTCAAGAGGAAAACCATTGTAAATAATTTTATTTTTACATTCATCATAGTATTGATAATATGTTAATAGCTCCGTGTAACTGTTAGCGTTGTATGCATTGCTGTATTGCACGACTTGCTAAAGTAAATACAACAACAAAAACATGGTTGAATTTAAGTATACGAAGTAACGTCTACAAATTATCAAGAAAGTCGCATTGAGATTTGATCATATATTATATTTGTATAATTTACTGCGAGGTAATCGGGACGTCTAGGTGTGGATAAGGTAAATATGATGTTATTATTATTGTTTTGATGTTTAAAGTTAATTTTTGTCAGGCTTTCTTAGGAGACACACTACAACAATCAAACATAGGCCTATGAAAAATGTACACGAGGCTGAAGTCTGTTAGTGACGATGAAAAAAACAGAACCATCGAAACCAGGATTATCCAGACATAATCGGGCCGGAGGTTATTTGGTAATGAAAAAGTCCGGGCGACGGAGCCGAGTGGATTGTGGCATGAAGCTTTGTAGGAGACCTTAAAGGTGTCATAAGTACTAAGTGACTCCTGTTTGTTGAAAAGTACCGTTTTTCAAACATACTTATGCGTGAGTTCTTTGTTTCCCGACGTTTTTAAGTGTATTCCCAACTTTAAGCAGGAAGTAGTCTCCGAATGATTCTTGTCTAAACATGACATCACGGCCTACTCTCATACATTTCTATATATACATAAGGTAGCCTATAGTTCAAACATTACGCTTGTTTACACTGTAAACAACGTTACCGCTATTGAATGTTGTGCACAATGAGTACGGAGGATGCCACAACGAAGTTGTAGATGTTTCGTAGCCGTCTACAACCAATGACGTAATCAGAATCTTTAAAAAAAAATTAGCAAGAAAATGTTCGCAACTTGTTGTTGGATCCCGTGCAGATTGATGCATTGCACTCAATGATTATTTGACTTTGATTTTGATGTTAGTGAAGGTACAATGGACATTTTTCTAAAGCTTCTCTACAAACATAATTACATGTTTACACCGGACGCTAAAGATTGTTAAGACTAATTTTCTTAAAGACAAGAACGAAATGTCAGTGATTCCTCCTGCTATTTGTGCGTTTTAATATGTGGGAATATTGTGGGGAGAGGGGGGGGGGGCTGTGTTTTCCACCGATTTTAATCTAGCTCCCAGTCCTGCTCTCCGTATACCGAGTCGATTCTTCAGGAATTAAAACAAGGTGTCGTTAACAGATACCCTACATGAGAGTCGGCTACAATGAGCTCAGGCCAGTACCCCTCCTTTGTTCCAAACCTTTGTTCATCTCTTTCCCTTCCAAAAAGGTTCAGGTTCTTTCCTAACTCATTCGGGGAGAAATTCCCCGTGCCCAACCACACACACACACACTTTTGGTTATACTGGTATACTTATACTACCACGAGTAGTGGACTAGATTAAGCGTACCTTCTTTTTCTTCAGATGTGCCTTTCTACGAAAAAGTACTGATAGGACTATCTGAAAAAAATTCAATTTCCAGAATCTTTTGGCTAATAGCCCCATGAAGTCCCAGTGATACTTACATTACAAATCATTTATGTGTAAGTTCTCTTTCTGACGTGTACATTTGTGCTAAATATCTGAAACCCCTACTTCCAGAGGCTTTCCTACCAGACATTCATCCCCTTTCTGTACACTCTCCCACCCTAATTTATCCGTTTAACGAAATTTTCATACACACATGGGCGTATATACAATGTTTGCATGATTGTTTACAACCTCATTATTTTTCATTAACTCAAAGTGACACGGTTCTATCTTTGCTTTTCAGAATGTTCATGGGAACTTGCTGAGATTTTATAAAACGTGCATGCATGTACATTGTAAATTATTAACACATGTTCGAATTTCGCGCAACCATAATTTATAAGCGGTTGAACATATAAAAATTAAATTAAACTGACGACTTCTATTTACGAAACTTTTGCCGTATGTAGCCACATTATTGGATGAAGGCCCATATAATTTGAACATGAGGAAGGGCACGTTCGTGGATGTTTTAAGCAAATAATAATCTCAAATTAATGTACAGTAGAGCCCTTGCAATTGTGACCTTACTAGGAAGTGATTTGAGAAGAATCCGTAGTTTTAACACTTCATGTTTGATTTATGTTTGCTTTTAAACTACTTGATGCATTTCATTGGGCTTAGTGGCCGGCTGAGCAAAGATACACACAAAACAGACACAGAGCCCCACCCCCCCCCCCCCCCCTCCGTCATCGGCGATGGTAGACTATACGTTCAACTTTGCACACTTATGTGGGTTCGTTAAGGATACTGTTCTTTTCAATAAGACCATACCTTTCCTTTACAAACAGTTACATTTTTAGTGGTTGTGTTGTCTACCCTTACATGTGGAGAATGATGTTTACTAAGACAGTCGAACTCTCGAGAGTCGCTCGCAGTTTGGATGGGGCTAGTGTATTAGCAGTATATTATTCCAGTTGAAAAAAATGGATGAACCAAGAACAAATTGTTACAGTAGGGTCTTTTGCTTTGGTTTATTAGGATGGCCAAACTAAACATTGTATCCAAAATCCGCTAAAATATGACATCAGGAAGTTTTAATAAGGTAATTATTTTCTTTGGCATCATGTTTTTATTCACCTAGTATATATTTCTGGGGTATAAGAGCAACCGTTTTCGAAATATGGGGCCTTAAAATTTTCGATGGCGGCGATTTTGGATTAACGCAAATAAATCTGTATCCCGGTGTCGGATTTTGGCTATTATTTTCCGGGGGAGAGGTGGGGAGGGCAGTGGCGGAGCTAGGGGTATTGGTCAGGGGGGCGAGAATGGTCTGTAGGGGCGCTTCCGACACTATCTAAGCGGAGCGCCACCACAGGTTGGCGCGGAGCGTACAGAAATTTTTTTGAGTAAAGATACTCCCTAGACCGCCGGAAATGACCCTTTCTGGGCCTTGCTAATTTGCAGATAAACGAAGAATAAATAGCAGTTAGAGCATTTTGTCAGAAAATTACACCAAATGTGACAAATGTCAATAGGTAGAGGAGAGCGCATTAAAGAAGTCAATAATCGCGAATAAGTAAAAAGTGGTAAAAAGCTGAAAAGGGCGCCATCAGTCCATTTGAGTCCGTCAGGGGGGGGGGGCATCCGCCCCCTGACTGTATGGACGCTCCGCCACTGGGGGAGGGGGTGGCATCCCAACTCATGAAAAATCCTTCTGTTGCAGATTGTTCTAGGTTCACCTAATTTTGGCTTATCTTTACTGGACTAAATGTACAGGGAGACTTCCAGATGAACGTCTCTGGAGCTCTCGTGGATGCACTGTGCCTCTAATGTTTCACGAGATTCTCATGCGGGTTAACCTGTTCCTCGAGATATCTTAGTAAACGGGTTGGCTGTTACCCCTAAGAAGTCTAGCCACTTTAATTGACGAACCACCTCACATTGTGAAAACGTCATTTTTACAAAATTAAAAGTGATTGAAAACTACAACCAGGATTGATAGCCCTCGTTTTTGCCGATTTTCTTATTTATTAGGTGGGCAACAAACAATGGATGTTTCTACACATATCGTCAACTTTACTTATCACAAAAAGGTCAATGATAACTTGACATATATAGTATGGATATCATCTTCTACTTGAGATAGCATCTCAATAGTTCGGTTATCGTCCGATTACATATCTCTGATATGAATTTTTAAGGGCCAAATAATTTACTGGATGCAGCGGGCAGAACAATTGACTGGGTGGATAATAGGCAAGCTCAGTTTACTAGGTAGGTAAAATAATTTTAACTGGGTGGGGAAAAAAAATTGATTTGGTGGGTAATTGCACTGACAAGTTAAGCATAGTAACATGAAAATGTGCGATAACTGCGTTTTGATAGTCAGGTGTGTGTGTGGGGGGGGGGGGGTAGGCGGAAGAGGTAAGTGAAAGGTTAAGAAAATTGAAATTGAAGTTCTTGCCAGTATACCTAGTTTACACGTAAACCATTTGGTATGCCTATACAATCACCTCTTTCTGTATAAATTTCAGCCAAACTGATACAAATGATGACGGTTATCAAATGTGGTGTAAAGTACTCTGTGCGCCACGAAAAATGTGAAAGATTCTTGGACAAATTTGATTGAAGAGTATTTTGTTGTGAACAGGAAATTAATGGTGGTAAAATGTCATATACACTGCAATAAGATCCACCCCGACCGTCTTCACCAGGTTGTTAGTCATATCAGGAGGCTAAATCGATGATTACATTTCCCTTCATGTATGCAAAAATAGTTGTAACAAATCTTTCCATCTCGACTGGTGAAATTGATGTTTAAAAAATAGTTGTATGCAAACATAATTTCTTTATATCAAATTAATTAGCTGGACATATTCAAATTACAACCAAAAGAGTGGCCTATTGTATAAAGATCAAATGACATATAAAGCTACCAATACCCACTCAAAAATGTAAACACAATTTAGTTAAGAAACTCCGCTTTAAGGTGTCTTCCATTATGTTCTTGTTTTGTCTTTCCAAACAGATCACGAGTAATTACAACACAAATTTGTTTTTCCTGTGCATTTGAGGTACCCTGACAACATGGCTGAAGCTAATAACATGTACGTATTTAAATTTAGAAAGAGGCCAATACTGGGGATGAACCGTGAGTGTAAAGCTCGGGTCACACTCGTGTAAATCAACGCGCGCGTT
>KN894314.1:693-14797 GCA_000934455.1 Apostichopus parvimensis
AAATCTTCAGCTATTCTGGGGCAGAACCCCCACATCCCTACAATGAGACTAGATCAGTCGGCTTCAATGACCCCAAAAGGCCATATCCCCCCCCCCCCCATTATAAACCCCGGATCCGCCACTGGCCCTACCATAAATTGTCATTTCCTTACCTAAATCAGCCGAGGAAAATTTAGAATGGGAACTGCTTGGCGTTCGTACCGAGGGCGTAATCGTCATATATATAGCAGAGTCTCTGATAATATATAGGGCTCTGGGCCCAAACCATAGAAATTGAACTATTTCTATGGCCCAAACAGAGACGCGCAGAAGTGTGCGAGCTGTACGGTACTGTTTACACATATATCTCTGCATCAAAATAACGTGAAAGCAGTTTCGACCAACGAAAAACGTTTGTTTGAAAACAAGTCATTTCGACAGTCACGTATGCTAAAACCACAGCTGATTTTACAACAGCGTCTGATGTTTCGTGGAACTAGATAGTAGATAGGACATAAAGTATAGTATATCATGGCTTGTTTTGTCGTTTCTTTCCGTCGCTCCTGGTTGAATTTTCGGCTTTCGAGCAAACCTTCAGATGATCGTGTGGTAACTTTCTTCAGCACTAGTGAGTTTCATAACTATTTGTTTCAGAAAAAAAACAACCTTGCCTATACTGTATTATAACACTTGTCTACATGTATGTGAGGTAACACAAGTAACAATATTCAAACCTGGAAATATTGATGAGTCTAGGCTACTAACGATTTCATTTAAAGTGTGCCAAGGAATCACTTAGCCGCCCGCAGCTTCTGGTTAAAACTCTACTTGTATTTGTACTGTACCGGCTTCAGTATATGAAAGTTCATGTACCCATACATTTACCATTGAACCATTTACATTACAGTTTTAAACATGATCCTATATGAACATTGTCAAATTATGAGTACTGGCAGGGTTTCCCACAAGGTTTGAAACAAGGTCAGGGTTCATGATTTGCAGCCCACATCAATTGTCATGCCATGTCCTTGAGTTGTGTCGTGTCAATGTGTCCAGGCCTAATGAAGGGAAATATTCAGTCATTCGATAATGAGTAAGAGTATTTTCATTCCCACAATATAGCCTACTTTGAATGAAGAATACTTAAGGGGGATGCAGTGACACAATTATTGTGGAGCTCAACCTTCAGTAGCTCTTGATACCTCAAGATGTGCCCTCCATCTTTATACACACCAGTACAGCCACCCTAGTTTAATATTTACAGGGCCACTCCCACAGTCCCAATCCTGTAGGTTCCAGGTTGACATGTGCTATTAATGGGCCTATATAGTTAAACTGTATTCATTGCAATTTTCCAAGCCATAAGACTGGTTCTAGCAGGTTTGAGGGACAGATTTCATATGCACAATGGTCAAGTCTTGTAACCATGCAATCATCACATAAATGTTAATGATAAGCCAATCAAAATGGAGAGTTCCCTTGAGCAGGAGAGGAGAGGTTAGGGTCCATCCTCTCAGGGTATCCAATAACTTTGCCATATATATTTCTGAATGTAGAAACGTTTTTGCCAACTAACTTGTTTATTGTGAAAGGCTCTAGACTCCTTTTTTAGTTTGCTGTGACACATCAACCGCTTGAGCAATTCTTTGAGCCTATAATTTATAAGCGACAGAATGACTTAACAATGCGGTATCTCTTATACAAACCCCTGAAACTGTCCTAAAAAATTGTATTGACTGCTCCACACAAAGGTTCTTGTTTTATATTTTAATAAGAAGATAATTTATAATCAGCCACATGTCAGTCATAGAAACTGTTCTCCCTTGGGTTGACTTTGAAATCTGTAATTACAGGATCAAAATTGAATGATACACCATGTAGACACATCTAATCATTTGAAACTTTGATATGTTTTAAGGTATAGTAAATTGAAGTCCTGGCTAATCCAAAACTGTATTCTTTCTGTAGTGACTTTGAAAAGCAGTACATCACCAAGCAGAAGAGATGAGGGGTGGACAGACAGACACTCAGGTTGTTGTGAGTGGGATGTCTGGTCGTCTGCCAGATTCAGACAATCTGAGTGAATTCTGGGAGCATTTAATCAACAAAGACAACCTCGTAACATCAGATGACAGAAGATGGGAACCAGGTACTTTCATTTTAGTTCATGATGCAGTCCAGAATTGCAGGCAAACTGTAGCATTTGGAATTACGTTGCATGGTCTATTTTCAATTTTCAATTTTCAATCATAAGGTCCCCGGTTCGATTCACTCCCAGATTAATGTATGTCGTCCAGTTAGAGAGTTGTTGACAATTAACAATTCATAATCATGGATGTTAAATATGAATGTAAGTGACTGACTTCGGTCGGCTTGCGGCTTTATAAGCCAATGAGGCTTCTTCGCGAGTTCCTGCTTACAGGAGGATCTAATATACATACATACATACATACATTTTCAGTGCAATTTCGGTTTCCTCTGAATGCTAACTATAAACGAATTGGATAGATACATAAACTTGCGAGAAAATATTGCAAGTAAGTTTGTCATCGATGCTTTTCACATCTCTTGCAGGTATCTTTGGTCTCCCTCCAAGAAATGGAAAACTTAATGATCTGAGCAAATTTGATGCATCATTTTTTGGTGTGCATCCTAAACAGGCAAATATGATGGACCCTCAACTTCGCATGCTCATGGAGGTTTCATATGAAGCAATTATGGACTCAGGTAATGTAACTTAATAGGTTATTGTCAATAAAAATAAGCAAACTGTACCCTGACAAGAGAATTGAAATGCTGTTACATCTATGGGTATTCATGAGAACCTGAATACACATATATCTTCAGCCAAAACATGTACTTGCAATTTAGCTCTAAGGTTGACCACTCTGTCAAGGTAACTAAGTTTCTTAAAGGTTTTTGAAATTTCCTAAATTTCCTTTCTTCCTCTCTTGAACTAGTATACTTTTGGGCTATACTAACTGTATTATGGAAAAGATCCCCTACTTAAACAGACAACTTTTTTCGTAAGCCTGTTTGTAAACCATTTGCTAAAATGTGCAAAGTTTGCAAGAACCAGAATGTTTATCAGATTATCTATGAACAATATTTGTATGTTTTTTCATGACATAAGTTATCAATGAAGACAGGGTAGATGCATAAACTTTACACTGCTTGGATGGATAAGCTAAAGTCTGATATCTTTGCTATATTCAACATGATTTACAAACTCAATTCAGATATCATCCTAAGTAAACTCCAAGCAGCAGCATTATTTTGTATTTTTTATTTGCAGGAATTCATCCCCAAGAATTGCGTGGTTCTAAGACAGGTGTTTACATCGGTTGCAGTATGTCTGAAGCAGTACAAGCCTTCTGCAATGATCCTGAGCCAAAAGATGGATATGGAGTTACAGGAACCAATAGAACAATGCTCGCCAATAGACTTTCATTCTATTTTGACCTCCATGGTAAGGGCACTTCCTACAATTAAAAAAAAACCTTGATCTTTCCCTTCCTTTGCTGCTTTATTATGGTCATATTAACTGCCAACTGAAGAATTGCCAAGTTAAGATCAATTGCTTTATGTTTGTCTTGTGATGCACTGTTGTTTGTTCATAAAAACAAGTAGCAAGACACATGTTATAGTTCTATTTTTTTCTTTTGCTTAAACTGTCTTGAAATTAGTTTCATATTGTAAAATATTCTCTAGCACAGAGAATTGCTTCAGTCTGTAATATACCAATGCTGTACACTAATTTCACTTCATGGAGACTGTTGGGTGTAAGATATTAACGCAACCCCACCCCTCTCCAGGGCCCCCATTAATCAATTAATAGCTTCCATATAGTAACCTGTCACTTGCCATGTGAGTGCAAGTATTGTGTTGTCAATAGACAAAACAGTATACCTTTTAATGTTCCAGTATCAAGTCTGGTAAGGAACCACCACTCATATTGGTTTACTGGTATTAATATGTATATATACAGTACAGGTTTAAAAAACAAATTGATACAAATAACTGTTTGATTTAATAGGACCAAGTTACAGTGTGGACACAGCTTGTTCTTCAGCGTTGATGGCCCTACACCATGCCCTGCAGGACATTAGGAGTGGAGAGTGTGACGGTGCAATCATAGGTGCAACAAGCATATTAATGAAGCCACAGTCATCATCACAATTTAACAAATTGGGTGTTCTAGCACCAGATGGTCAGAGCAAGTCATTTGATATTTCAGGTTAGTAGTGTTTATTGACAGTTTGAAGAAGATATGAAAGCAAGGGAAACACGACCAGTATGCAATAAATTTATGTTTATGTCTTTCCTGGATATTGTTTCCCATTTTTATATGATCTTCATACTCAACTAGTGGATCTGCTTCTTCAGTTTGCGATGCAATACTGGATAAATTATTCCTTGACATGGGTCATAGTTCATGATAAGTTAAATCATCAATTGAATTTAGAGAGACTTTCTCTTGAATCATGTAGCCTTACTGCAACATGAGAGGTTCATTGATGTTCAAGTATTATTAAACTAAATGAGATTCCCTGTCTTTCGGTAAGCAAAGAAATTCATCTGTTTTGACGTTTACAGGTGATGGATATTGTCGATCCGAGGCTATCGTTGCAGTGTACATAACTAAGGAATCTCTGTCTAGAAGGGCGTATGGATATCTGATCAACTCCGGTACCAATACTGATGGCTTCAAAGAACAAGGTATGAGTCAGTCCCTTGCAGATGCTGCACAGGGGGAGGTTAGCTTATTAATGGGGGAGGTTAGCTCATTAATGGGGGAGGTTAGCTTATTAATGGGGGAGCTTAGCATATTAATGGGGGCTGGATTTTTGCACTGCAATTATCCAAGGTGACCTGCAATTTACAAACTATTCCCCAAAATAAAAGTACTTTGACAGCATTGATAATGCTAGTGATTGACATAATGGTGTGAAGGAGGGACGTATTAGCAACCTGAATACGAACATGGTAAGACTGTAAAAGTCTGAAAATTCTCATTTTCTTCATGAGTATCATCTGTAATATTTTGCACAGGAAATGTATCTTGTCATACTCATAACTTTTAAATTAATGTCATTTGGCATAAACGGCACTAAATCTGCAAAACTGATTATTGTGGGGATTGTCCTGTTCAATACAAGTATCTCTATCAGCTGATAAGGTTAGACCACAACAAAGAGCAAACTATAAAATTCACTTGCAATATTCACTGTAAGTGCAAAACAAAGTGGATCCCCATTTCTGAAGTGTTGTCCAATGTTAGATGTACGTATTCCTGGGTTAAGAATAGGACTGAGGCATTAATTGCTACTGGCTCATAGATCTAACCTGCACTGGGCAACAGTCATCACAGCCAGCTAGGCATTGCTTTTTAGGTTTAGTTGGTCTTTTTGTTACAAGCTGTATTGTTGTAAGACAGATGTTCTGTCTCACACACACTGTCTTTTTTTTTTAAATTAAGATGTTCAACATAAAGTATTATAAAGTATCCATATGATCATATCTAAATTGCAGGCATTACATATCCTTCTGGCAAGTCTCAGCAAAGCCTTCTAAAGAGGGTATACTCACAAGCCGATGTATCTCCTGATGATGTGGAATACTTTGAGGCCCATGGTACTGGCACTAAAGTGGGTGACCCAGAAGAGACCAATGGGATCCACAGTGTGTTCTGTCAAAATAGGTCAAAGGACAATCCCCTTATGATTGGCTCTGTTAAGTCCAACATGGGACACAGTGAAGCCTCGTCAGGACTGGCAGCTTTGGTCAAAATATTGATGACCTTCAACAACGGCATCATTCCTCCAAATATTCACTTCAATACACCAAACCCTGACATTAAAGGCTTGCAGGATGGGACAATGAAAGTAGTGGTGGAGCCAACTAAGTTCAATGGTGGTTATGTCGGGCTAAGCTCCTTCGGGTTTGGAGGATCCAATGTTCACTTTGTTCTGAAACCATTCACAAGTCCAAAGCCGATGGTGACATCTACGATTCCAAAGTTATTGGTGTGCGCTGGAAGGACAGAGGATGGTGTCGTGGAGAATCTAACTTATTTGGCAGACAACATTGCAGATAGTGGTGCACACAGCCTAACCAATCGTGTGGCCAATGGGCCTACCCAGGGTTTACCATACAGAGGATACAAAGTAGTCAATGGTGTCAGCAGTGCTATAGAAGTCAAGAAGTTGGTTGCTAAGGAAGGAAGACCAATCTGGTAGTTGAACAGTCCCTGCTTTTTTTACATTTGCTGAAGATTAGCCAGATTAGTTTATTTTCGTATCAGAATAGTTAGGCTTTACTGCATACAATGCCTGGCTACCTTGTTAGTTTTGTTTTGGCTGGAATTATGACAAACCGTCTTTGATGATAGATTCCATTGATTGCACTTAAGAGATTACAAGGTGTCTGTTGAAGTCATTGTATTTGTTTAAACATCTTTTTATAGAATTTGAATGCAAACAATTCAAAATGGTGTTCTCTCCTCTGCTTACATGTAAGTAAATATTGCATGGTATCATGAAGCCAGTTTGAATTGTGACTTCATTTTGTCCTAGGTATGTGTTTACTGGAGTTGGATCTCAGTGGCCTGGAATGGGAAAAGACTTGATGGCTCTAGAGACATTTAAGAAGTCAATTCATCGATGTCATAATATCCTGGAAGAAATCGATCAAGAAATCAATCTGTTAGATATCATAATGAATGGCACCAAAGATATGCTGAAGAACACTACCAAGTCATTTGTGTCCATTGCCAGCACACAGGTAAGATAATTTATATGAATGTAAGAGATGTGGGATTTTATTAATGTTAATAGTTTATGTGGGCAAATTGTATCCACAGAAAAAACATATCAAAAGGCATACATGTTTTGAATGCAGTGTGGTCATCAGAATTGAGGAGCATAAAAACCATCTTTCTGATAGTACTACAAGGTTAGCAAATGTGTTGTTGTTTATTTCTGCTGGTAAGAATATACTGATTGTAGGTTCATTTAACTAGGAAAATTCAATCGCATTGTTGTGATATGTAAAGTTTAATAGATGATGCTTCTAAAGAACTGTATTCCACACAAAATACATGCATGGAGATTTTAGACCAAATTTATGCAAGGAAAAGTTGATGTCAGTAACACAATTGTAATGTAATAACTCCCTCTACTAATGTGCAACCATGCATTCACATATTCCTGTAACTATAGGACGTAATAAAATCACATCCAGTCATAAAACTGGCACAGACTTTGGTATACTATTCATATTTGGAAAGACAAATTGAGACTAGCGACACTAGTGTAACAAACAAAATCAAATACATAAACATTGGTGTTCATAGTTTGTAAATGTCTTTAACCATTTCATGAGATCTCTCTGTTTATTTTTTCAGATTGCTTTGGTGAACTGTCTGAGAGATCTTGGCGTTACTCCAGATGGGCTAATTGGTCACTCGGTGGGTGAACTCGGCTGTGCCTATGCTGATGGGGGACTCACAGAGGAGCAAACACTATTGGCAGCATACTGGAGAGGGCGCTGTGTCATGGAGGCAAAGTTACCTCCTGGAGCCATGGCCGCAATAGGTATAATGTTTTAAAATTCTGCGATAAGTTTAGCAGTTTAGCTAGTTGGCATAAATGCAAGTTATGTGAGGCTTTAATTTAAGAGGGACACTTAAAAGGTATACTTTTAAGCTTGAAGAAGATATATGGTACTGACTCATTTGTTACCTATTGAGATGACAAAACGTATATGACATTTTGTCTTTAAAAGGTCTAACATGGGAAGAGGTAAACACAAGGCTTCCTGCTGGTGTAGTTGCAGCATGTCATAATGCAGAAGATACCATTACCATCTCAGGGGATGAAGAACCGGTCAACAAGTTTGTTGACGAAATGGAGAGAGAAGGTGTTTTTGCACGTACAGTTGATTCATCTGGTGTTGCATTCCACTCACACCATATGGCAGCCATTGCCCCACAGCTTCAGAGTGTGCTGGAGAAGGTGAGCAGAATACTTTCAGCTATTACAACATTCTTCACACTGTACTGTAAAAGTGTATGAAAAGAAAGTTCATTATGCAAGGTGCAAGGTAGGGGTGAATAACAATTTGAATTAAAGTAAAGGTTCTTTGTAATACTTTACTTTACCGAAATTAATTATTCCAATTGATACTAGGTCATCAAGACTCGCACCCTTCGGTCATCATCTTGGATTAGCACTTCCTATCCAGAGGAACTATGGGATACGGAGAGGGCCAAATGGTCTGGTGCGTCTTACCTGGTCAACAATCTGGTTAGTCCAGTACTTTACTATGACGGTCTATCTAAGATACCCTCCAACGCCATCACCATAGAGATTGCTCCACACTGTTTGATGCAAGCCATTCTGAAGAGAACTCTCCATCCAGACTGTGAATTCCTGTCATTGATGAACCGCAAAGAGGAAGACAACCTCAAGTACTTCCTATGTAACATCGGTAAATTGTACGCTACTGGCATGAACATTGACTTGAACAAGCTCTACCCACCAGTCAAGTATCCTTTAGGAGTGGGTACCACAACCTTATCCCCTGGTATCAAGTGGGACCACTCCATGTCTTGGGATGTTCCCACTGCGGAAGAATTCCTAAAAGTTGGTAGCAGTTGCCCATCTGTAACAACATTTGAAATTGGTAAGTTGATGATAAATAAAAAAATTGAGGATTTCTCTTCCATTTTCAGTCACATCAGAAATGTCAAGGGTACTATAATTAACTGATCCGGGTAAAAGTATTGAATGTACAATCATACGGTCTTATGTTTTGCCCTTAAGAAATGGTTTGCTGTGGTGCTTTTGCAAGCTGTACTTAAAACCAGATTAAAACTTCTTTTCTGCTCTGCCATTTTGAGTTCATGAAATTGCTCTTTCTTGTTTGAGATCAGTACAACAATCATGAATGTCTTGTTATGTTACTGTGTGTGTAGAACTATGTAGATGTTAGAAGAACTACATTGTTAAATATGTAGGGTTGAAATTTGACAGCTCTGTAATTAGATTGTTCAGTAATACAAAACATGTTTGATATATTTTTTTCTCATATTTCATATAGCCTTTCTATCAAGTAATCATATTTATCTTTTGATGCAAATTTTCATGCCAGACACATCTGAAGGAGGTGCAGAGGAGTTCATTAGAGATCATACCATGGACGAACGGGTTCTTTACCCAGGCACTGGCTATGTGACCTTAGCTTGGAGAGCATTAGCTCGCATGCACAATATGCTTCCTGAGCAGATGGTGGTGGAATTTAAAGATATTGCACTTCACAGAGCAACCATTATTCCACAAACTGGTAAGTTTATCAAATCTTCTTCCAGGGTGAGTTATGAGGAGGAGAATTGCTAGATCAATAAACAGCTTTGTCTTGGTGATAATAATCAGATAGTAGAGGAAAGCTACCACTCCACTTTTCCTCACCTCTGCTTTGGACTCAAAATTTGTCCAATGTTTGCCTGAAAATTAATTTGATGATCAGTTTGAGAAAGAGTTGCCATTGGTTTGTTTATTGTGGTTGGGTAGTTTAAAGTGACTTCTCTTAATATTGAATAAGTTTTATGATGTTAATTTCTGTGCAAGATTTAATGAAAGGTATTAATTATTCAGAAAGTTGACAAAAACTATTGTATGTGTAAGACTGTCATGTAGCAGAATTGGTTTAAGCAAGAGTGAGTAAATAAACAAAGAGTTTCACATATATAATCATGAGTGCCACTTAACTTTAGAACTTTGGTATATTTCCTAGCATTCAAAATTTCACTACATAAATAAATTTTGTTACCACATTTTCCAGATATCATTAATGAACCTTAAGGTTGTTAACTTGTGTATTTTACAATCTTTATCACATTTTGGGATTGGTAGATGTAAGGTTTCATATATATGCTTGTACCTCCTTTTGGACAGGAACTGTGACTCTAGAAGTTCGCATTCTTTCTGCTACTAACTGCTTTGAGATCAGTGAAGGGGATCAGCTGACTGTTTCTGGCAAGTATTCAATCCCAGAGGAACCGTTTGTTCCAGAAAAGCAAAGCTCAATGAAGGAAGATGGTTGTATCATACTAGAAAGGAAAGACATCTACAAGGACTTTCGTCTCCTTGGTTACGGCTACGGGCCATTCTTTCAAGGAATCAAGCAGGCAAGAAATGATGGTGAGTCATTATGAAGTCTAAAAGCTGATGAAACAGATGCTATCCTCTTTGAAATGTTTATCTTGAAAGCCTGGTGTTGCCTTTAATGCACTTCATCCTTTGTGCTACTGTATGATAGTTTAATGATTCATAATCTCTTTTAACAAACAGTCATTGCATTTCATCTGTCTTAATTTTCAACAACAACACCTACCACTAGAGTAGACCTAACATACCTCATGCAGCACACTTAACAGTTTAGCCTAGTGAAGGCTTAGAATATCAGAATTAGATGTGAAGTTGTTATTTTGTCCTTAAATAATTGCATCTTTTGGGATGGAAAGAAAACCTTCATGCAGCTTCAATAACAAAACAATGGAAAATTGCATGAACTGATAAGTGGAATATGACTGTGGAACAGAAACAGATTATTTAAGATGTCGCTCTTCCTCAAACATGATTGATATAAACCATGCTGTTAGCTTTAAAGAAATTGAACATTATAACTGTGTAATCAGCAGGGAATAGCAATCCAAAATTTAGCAATGATAATTCCATATTTGATGAGCCGGTATAGAACCTTTGAGGAGACACTATACATCATCCACACAAGTTCCTATTTTTCCTATTTTTGTTTCTTAAGTCACTTTGTGATAGATGTTTAGCTTGTCTGTTATGCTGTCTGTTTAGATTCTCTTTTCATAATGCCAACATTTAACTAATTTATTTCATTCATTATTAGGTTCGAGTGGTACCCTTGATTGGAATGGTAACTGGGTGACATTCTTGGATACGTTGCTACAAGCAAGTATCCTCGGTAGAGACAACCCTGGCCGATGTCTTCATTTACCAACTCGGATACAATCAATCCGTATCAATCCTCTCTTCCATCTCGAATCATTTGGTGCAGCAGATGAGGAAGCAACAGGTGATTAGATTTCTTATACTGTCATTGCATTAATTGATACATCATGTTGTTTGAAATTTTAGAATAAACAATTAATGTAAAATATCAGAAACATGTGCATTCCATTAGACAAAAGAGATAATCTGCCAAATGGTGAGCATCTTTTATCACTTATCTCTTCAGAAATCCCCTTTCACGTGGATACTGTTTTGAGTATGTGCAAGTCAGGAGGTGTGGAGATTACTGGTCTTCATACTTCAGTGGCACCTCGACGACAAATCCAGCAAACCACAACTTTAGAGTCTGTTCAGTTCGTCCCCTACGGTGTGACATCTATGTCGATTCAAGATACACCAACAGCAGAGTATGGCAATGCTTGTCAAGACTATCTGACATTTCTACTGGGAAGGCTTGCATCACTCTACCCAGACCAGGTACCCAAAAGCTGTCTCTCATACCAACCAGCAGGTGGAAGAAATATTGATGATTTGATGTCAAAGTATATGGCTGATGAGGAGTGCAGCTACCTTCAAGTATTAAAGCTGATTGGAGATTTGAAAGGAGGCAACGGTCTCCTGACAGATGTCAGAAGATTAATAGATCAACATGCCATTCAGTTGTCTAAGGACAAACTGCTCTCCGCCTTGCTTCGTAGTCATCCATTGAAAACCTGCTTGGACATTGTGTGGGAAAATGCATCCACTCCAAAAGTAAAGGTTCTGGAGATTGGTGCTAGGAATGGTACCATGTTTGCTCATGTGATACCACTTATGGCCTCACAGCCCATGCTCACACTTGACTTCACTGCTGGAGATCCTAATTTAGAAGAAATGAAAAGTGCTTTTGCAGACCATCTGGAAGCCCTCCATGTGAAAACACATCACTTTGACATAAACAAGAGTGAAGTGAACGGCCTCGGTAACATGAACTTGGTGGTGACTAGGGGGCTGGCTCAGCAATCTTCAAATATCTCCGACTCTTTGGCAAAGATCCACTCTATGATTGACGGATCAGGTTTTCTGTTGCTTCATGAGCTCACAATGAATCACGGGATTCGTCATGGCTTCGATCAACTTATCAACGGCATTAATCACAGTCAAGAGCAGTTTGTACGTAGTCTGGGAGTGTACTTCACTCAGAAGCAGTGGGAGGAGCTTCTGGTAAACGCTGGATTTGAGCTTCTCTCGGTCTTTGCAGACAACGTTGCCTCATCCCTATTCCTGTGTAGGAAGAAATATACTGTCCCATTAAGCAAGGATAGGTTCATCGCGGTTTCGTCTGAGAAGTATGATTGGGTTGAGGAGGTGAAAGATTCCTTAGTTAAATCCCAAGATCCGGCGACAGAGACTGGTAGAATTTGGCTTGTAGCAGATGGACAGCATTACAATGGCATTGTTGGAATGGTTAACTGCTTGAGACAAGAGGATGGAGGTAAAAACATCAGGTGAGAATAACTCTATAACAACTATAAATAATAATAATAAATGATGTCTTGCAAAGGACCATTCACTCATTTACTTGTTTTGATGATGAATTATACTACATTTGTTCTAATTGAATCTAATTTGATTATTTTATACCATTCTATGTCCAAATGTCTGTACATCAGTTGTCTGGAGGCAGAGTTAGAGTGATTATTAAAGAAACTTTTGCCGAGCTTCTCTAACAGTGCACATTCTTTTAGCATATGCTATTCGGAAGTAGAAATGTTGAATCCTTTTTGTATGAAAGTTTTGTACATTTTCAAAGTAAGGGCCATTTCCTCTGTAACTGCAAATATGTTTATGTCTTTGCAGTGATCGAAGAACAGAAAATTTACTGGAAAATCATAGACAAGATCTTTGAGTTTCTTGTAAGGAATCAAATTTTCATGAAATTCACAAGAAAGCAAAAGACAAATTAGCAAGTACATAAAACAGAATAAATAATGCATACTCCTCTGTCGAATCTATTATTTGAACCCAGATTCCTGTTCCGAAAACATCTCCATCATGTTTAATCCTTAATTGGTTTGATGGTTTATTTATTCAAATATTGTTCTCTTCAGATGCATATTTAATGCCAGTTCTGCCTGTATGCCTGATATCAGTATTGGATCTATCACCATGGAAACCTTATCAAGAAAGGATCTCGTCATGAATGTTTACCAGAAGGGTGGTGTCTGGGGATCCTATCGACATCAGTTTCTTCAGGAAGGTAGGCCTTAATTCAGAGAGTCGTGTAGATTCGAGATCTGCTATCTTTATTATTGAAGTGTGTTTGGTACAAATCTAACTGTTAAGTGTCTTGATGTTATCTTTATTTGAATGAAATGAACAGATCTATTTCAAAAAATGTCTTTGACTTGATCTACTAGGTATGTTTCTTTATGAAAGCATTTAAAATGGTGACCTCTGTAGTATCAACAGATATTATGAATCTTTACATAGAGGATAACTGTTAATGTAGAAATACGTCCATAGCACAACAAATATCAAAGATTTAATGCTGACTTTGTATATATCTATCAATCAATCAATCAATCAGTATGTATGTATATTTAACTATAAAATCTAGTGGAGCTGTATTTCATGTGGATATGTATGTTATGTGGATATGTAGGATGTTTCAGTCTCATTAATGCAAATAATATCATCATAACTTTTCTATCTATAATTTCTAAACTAGCTGAACAGTTTGTGGAGACCAGTGATGCCTATGTGAATGTCCTTACACGTGGAGATTTATCCAGTTTGAGATGGATCAAGTCACCTCAGTCCACCAGTTCTGATCAACAGAATTCTTCCCATAGCAGATGTTCTGTGTACTTCTCCTCTCTCAACTTTCGTGACATCATGTTAGCAACAGGGAAGCTACCACCAGACGCTCTACCAGGTAACCCTTCAAGCTGTTATTTGGTGATAGTATTTACCAGGTAGCCCTTCAAGCTGTTATTTGGTGATAGAATTAACCAGGTAACCCTTCAAGCTGTTATTTGGTGATATTATTTACCAGGTAACCCTTCAATCTGTTATTTGGTGATATTATTTACCAGGTA
>KN894319.1:8614-85029 GCA_000934455.1 Apostichopus parvimensis
GGCGCCACGAATCTTCTAGGTCTGTGTTCTTAGCGATCTAAGGAAAGAGAAGGCCCCAATCAAATGTAGTGTAAATGTGTCAATTATACAGCAAAACGATTAGAGGAAAAGATAAAATAACATCTGGCACACCATTGTACAAACTGTTTTTAAAAAAACAGTATCCTGAAGGTAAAATCATTGATCACTTTAATTATTTATAAG
Organism: Apostichopus parvimensis; assembly: GCA_000934455.1. Lineage (NCBI taxonomy): Eukaryota > Metazoa > Echinodermata > Holothuroidea > Aspidochirotida > Stichopodidae > Apostichopus > Apostichopus parvimensis. Next base: position 8,819 of record KN894319.1, read on the forward strand.
TAGAATGTGTATCTTTATGGTGTGACTTCCTAACACAGACTCTTTGCATGTCTTAATGCGAGTCAACAAGAGTTTATGATTCTAGGCAGCGATAAGCAAACAGCAAACAAACAGTATGCATAATCCAGTGATTGATTTGCAATCATCAGAGGCAGTGAAGGGATGGGTGGATATGGGCGAGAGGTTCTTCACAAGTTTCATTTTGGCTTTAAAACATTTATGTGGACTTACCTCCAGGGCGAGACTCAAGACATCTTCGAGACGAGGTCTGAGCATCTTTGGACAATTTTCCTCGAGTTCAATGAAAGACTTGAGCAGACTGTCGTCGTCCTGTAACTTAGCACATTCCACTATAGCCTAAGAGGCAATTAAAAATATAATAATAATAATATTTGCTTTATATATAGCCCTTTATACCAGCGATATGTCTCAAAGCGCTTTACAGAAGTTATATTACCCCTGGTCAATGATAACCTGTCCCAGAGACAATCCCTCCAGTCAGCAGCAGTTATATACTGCGCCCAATGACAAGTTACCTCACAGGTACCCATTTAACCCCTGGGTGGAGAGAGGCAAGTGAGATAAAGCATCTTGCCCAAGGACACAACGTAACAAAGTAGGCAGGAATCGAACCAGCAATCCTTGGATTACGAGTCTGGCGCCTTAGCCAATTGGCCACGCTCTCATATATGTGAGGCATCAGCATGTGCGTTTTGAAATAACTACTTGTTACAATATCAATATATTTTTTAATAGTTAGAATGTTATACAATGTACAATAGCTTGTAAGTTTGCTTCCTATGAAATACTGAAGAAACATGTCCTTCTCCACTTGAAATTAAAAGAGGACATTTAATGCATGCTGCCATGAAAAGTTGGGTTTTCAGATTTTCAAATCTGCACTGCACATTACAGAACTGTGCTTTGTAATAAGTTCGTCTATCATTAAAAGCCAACCCATTGACATATTAGATCAACACTATCTTTAGCATCATGATATGGAAAATTTCAGTTGACATCATTACTCAATTGTTGCTAAGTGTACCTGCAAGATTCCTGGAAGAAAGTCCCCACCCATCCTCTGAGTAACTGTTGCATCTTCCTGAGATATTAGAAAAGAAACTGCGGCTCTCGCGGCCATCATTCGGATCTGACGAGAGAAATCACAGAAAACACGCTGATTATCACTTATCACTATTTAATAAAATCGAGTGTGAGCCTTGACAACCCACCGTTGAAGTTTGCTTACCCCCTATGAAGGCTAAACAGCAGCAGAGTACAAGATACAGCTTAGGCTCCTATGTCTCACATGGTTTATGTATTAGGCTACCCACATTGGTTTGTACCTCATTTCCATGTTACTTCCTGCATAGTAACCAAGTGACACTGGAATGTAACCCCTGGTTAAGGGTTATGGGAGGTACTGTGACCACCGAATGGCAAACTATTGCCTACAACTATTGTCTTACAATATGCCTTTCATTAATCAGTCATGACTTAATGTTTGTGTCACATATATGATGATCATGGAAGTTAGAACACCACTGCATCACATTGTGGTAGTTCCTTGACAACTACTAAACAGGTTTTTATGTTGCATTGACCAGTCAATTATCACCAATAAGTAACAGTGCTAGGACAAGACATCAGAGAGATCCATCATTTTCTTTTGTTCTGATATGCTAAAGCTATAGCTATTATAGGCCTGGTGGTAAGAAAATCAATCTCTACTATCTCTGACCACCCCCTTCCCCTTCCCCTTCCCATCAAAATTTATTCCATAGACTGGTTGTCATGACGATGTGACTAAAAAAGGTCACATACAAAGCCACATCAAATACCGAATGAATGGAATTCACTTCCATGCAAGTTTTTGGAGTAACACCTTTGTAGTAAATGAATTTTGTTCATTCAAGAGTTGAACACCAATGTACCTTGACAACCAAAAAATGTTTTCTTGTAACATTTGGTATAGCATGTTGGTCACTTTTGCAATGGGTAACCAAGTGTACTGTCTTATTTATGTGGGGGGTAGGTCTACAGCTCGCTGCCACGGTGACTATGTTCTCTATTGTTACTTGTTTCCTAACACTAATTTTATTTACTATTAATGTCCGAAGACTTCGAACTCGACCTTCATAAGTGATTAGCCCAGTAAAAGGTACACACCAGCTTCATCTGAAGATTTCAGCAAAACTTTCGAGAAATACTTCAGGAACATCTATGAGATGTAGTCTTTGGATATTGTCAAACTTTGCGAGATATTCTTCCAATATGATATCTGACAGGTCTTTGCTTCTTTTACAAAGTTTATTGGTAACGACGGTTTTGCTTCATGTGATCAGAAATAAATACCTTTCCGCATTTTCAATAACATTCTCTTTTCTCAATCAAAATAGAAACTTGTCTCCAGAGTAAACAATTCATAATTCTTTCCCATCTATTGCTTTAAAGTTCTTTCAGTGATCAGCAGCACAGCTGATCGAATTTCCTTCGGGACAAATTCATTAACCAATAGAGTCTCTCGCACAAAGCTATCTCAGACAAACATACAGTGTAAGTGATTGATAGGGCAGGAAATAGTTCAATTAAGGGAAAAGGTTCTCATGAAGAACGGTGGAACTGTGGCAAAGATGTCTGCAGTTTGTGAACCTTAATAGCTGCTGGTTGCATGTCATTACGACAGATTATCAAGCTGAATATGGTTCTTCCTGCCTTCCTCTATCTTTCCTGCCCCCCTGCCCTCCCCACCCCACATCTTCTAACAATTAGTGCACTGCTCTGTCTGAAGGAGACTAAAATGGGACATTGCTTCAGATTTAAAATGATGTCATCCGCTGGCAGAAACTACCTCTATCAGTGAGAATAACAATTTTGTAACTGCAATTTTCAGAAATTAAGCTCAAGCTAAGGAAAAGATGTCACAAAAATTGATGGATGCCTCGAGTCAAATGTTAGCGATTAATTTGAACATTGAAGGTTATCGATATCGGCCTCAAATTTAAGCTAAACACTGCTAGTATTTTACAAAAGTATTTTCCTTGAGGCTTCAATCCTACAAATTATTCACAGCCATTGTGGATAATCTACAATTTAAAAAATTGGCTCAGTGTAGGTTAATACTTTTAGAGTGGGAATGACATGTTTACTAAAACTTTAGCATTTTTGACCATTTATTTGACTTTCTAGCATATATACTGATGAACTTAAAAAAACACTTTCTCTCTAGGTAATATACATATGTGATGTTGCTAGGCAACATACTAATAATACAGCTTGTGTGAAATAACTTTACATGCGCTATAAGTTTGAAAAGCACGTCCATCTAATTTAATTACTATTTTTCATCAAAGAAAAGAAGAAAGAAACATACAGATTATGTTCAGCATTTCATAAAATAATAGCTTCCAGTGATGACCCAATTAAAAGATGCATATCAGAATTTTTGGACACAATTCAACTGAGTTTTGTACGAAAGATATAGATACCACATAACAAGTGTCGTGCATTGTAGTTTCGGTTACTCTACAACAAATAACTGCTGATGATCTGAAACCCTTTCAGATTAACTTTTGCTAATAACTTGAAACTAAACCCCCCGTTTCAGTTCCCCAACAGCCCTGTATCTCCTATCCTTCCAAGAAAACCTAATTCTCTGTTCCAGATCTCATTATTGATATGACAATTAAAGGAACAGATTCAAACAGAAGACCTCTGTAATTAATTGCACTCACCGGGACAGTGTTAGCGGCTGCTAGAGACTGCATAAGCATCTGCCTTATTACCTCCAGATAATGGCTCTGTCTGTTACCAAAGATGCCTGGAAAATAGCTGCAAAGAGCAAAATATGGATTTATTAATATTTACCCACAGTACAGGCACCAGGCTCCATTTTAATGATCCATCCAGGTTATCCTTTCGTGTTCGTGCAAATGATTTTTTTTTAGAAAAATCACGGTAAATAATGATAAATCCAAAGATTGACAATGGAAAGTGAAAGGTCCAGCGGCACTAAAAATACAGGGAAAAAAAGAGTGAGGGGTGGGATGGGGGAGGGGTGAAGATTATCCACAGTGGTTAATATGTGCCACTGCAGGAAAATTAAAGTTGGCATTCACATAGCCAGTTTCCAAAGGTAATTTTGTTAACCAGAAAAAGCCAACATGCTTAGGGCTACCCTTTGCTACATTTCAGTTATAACAGCAGTTAATATGACATTCATCTAAACTTGCGGTTTGGAGTCAACATGTTTATAAGCTTACCTTTACTTGTAATGGCAGGAAATGACCTTTTCACTGACAGAAATAACAACAGGGTTCTTGAACTTGGTAAGGTGTATCCATATATATACCAAAATATGCAGTTCAAATACAATGGACTTCCTGTGGCATCATGTTTACAACCTTGCAACACACACACACCTATACACACATGCCAAATAACTAAACAGTATGCAATGAGGAATGAAAAAAAAATACCCCCAATTGCGATAGCGAACAAGATAAAGTGAGTGACACTTCCAGGGATACGCTCAGGAATATATGAGTGCCAGGTGGATTTGTGCGGTGGTGTGATCCACGTCCTGGGGGAGGGGTCAAAGGAATGAGGTGGCAATTTGTTCCAAATGAAGTATGCTTAGATGGCAAATGGGGCTATCTTTGTCCTATTCTGGAGCAAACTTCTGTACCAAGTATTCTCCCATAATTTGGTAATTGTAAAAAATTTGTTAAATTAATCATCAAAAATAGTGTCGGGCAGGAATGTTTAAAACACTGTTTGTGCTGGGCGGCATTCAGAACTGCAGGGAGCGGTTGCCCGTCTGCAACCGGCACGAGCACATCCCTGCACTTCACAAAACCTTGAAGAAAACAGAATGATTAAAAAAATTAGAAACTAACTTTATTAGGTAGAGTGCACTCTCTTTGTGGGCTATTTCGTTGGATGATCCACATGTGAAGAGAAATTGTAACACCTCAGGCCATCCCTGGGTACCGTAGTCATCTGGAAAATGAAAGACACAAATTTAGTTCAGCAAAGCACTTCACATTTACAGGACAAAAACAAATTTAAGCTTGGAATGGACAAAAATTATTCTTACTCTACTGAATTGGACAAAGACTGGCATGCATGTACTAACAGTACATATATCTGTACATAACATATATTAAGGGTTGAAATTTTTAAAAAAAAGGTACAGTTTACAAGTCTTCTTTGAAACACAATTCCTCTGTGTCCACAATGGGTGTGCAGGCATCTTAAAACTTGAAGCTTTGCAAGACCAGATACACAATGCCCTGAAGTCAATATAGCATCTATTGCTCTACCCCTCATCCCACGCCCACCTTCCTCCACCACACAGATTACCACTAGCATCCCACCTTTTAACTCATCCACATCCCAAAATATCATAATAATTCACATTAAGCTCAGCTTTCTCATCAAATATGCTAGGAAGGCTACGAGTGGTCACCAATGGCAATAACAAACTTTGAATATTTGCTTCCTGGAGAACGAACCACAGGCAAATTTGCTTCACTGCAATGTCTATGTATGTCTAGTTTTGATGGGTCACCAACTTTCGCAAATATGAAAAGCAATTTCAACAAAGCTGTAATTAAGTTCCAAAATATTTTAAAGACTGACCTATGAGATTCCTGGCAAGTTCGGCTACAACGTCACACATCCTTCTTCGCACCAGAGCAATCTGTTCTTTCTGCACAGCACTCAGCAGCTCTCCTTTCCATCTCTCCTGTACATTGTTCGGGAGCTCGGGCCAAAATTTCTCAAAGGATGAGAAGATCTGTCGCCTAAACAAGACAGCTCCCATTTGCCGACACTAATCAGAGAAGGAGACAGAAATGTTGCCAGACACGTAAATTAGAATGAATCAAAGGAAAGACACCATAGCATATATAGGCCCTGCCCCCCTCCCTTTCAAACTTGACACTAACTTGTGGTACTAAAATATGAGCCACTCCTCAAAATTGAGCTTCCTGTAATTGGAACAAAATGTTCTTAGATTAGCAGTCATTTTCCCCCAAACTATGAGACTGCAATTTCCAGCTAGTGCTACAACCATTGTGACCTTCCACTACAAGATCAATCCTACGTACTTTCCATTTCAAATATCACCACCACCTTCACATGTTGTGTTGTAACATAAAATTTACAACTTCAGACTACGGAAGGCACAACAACTTGCTAAGCTGGCAATGTAGTTGGAAGTTGATTTGCAAATAATTTGTCACTGATCTAGTATGGTCTTATTGTGGCCATTTTATATCTTATAAACATTTTGCACTGTTTGTTAATACGCTTGCATAATTGCATTGCTCCCAAATTTAGCTCGCATTTAGCTTTACAACTGTAAAAGACTAGAACCATGTTTGATCAAACTATTTTTCATTAATTAAAATTTCACTTTCACTAATTCTGCACTATGTCATTATAAGCTATCACAAGTGTGACACCCTGGCAATATTTCTGCAGCCAATGAAGTTTCAAAATATGAGATATTTCAGCAATAATTTCTCATCTGTCTATCAAATCCCAATAATGTTCCTATGTTTGCATGTTTCATAAAACCAAACAACAGTTATTTTGACCGTACCTCTGTTGGCAGATTGACATTTGTGAATGCCGACACCAGAAAGGTAGCCTTGTTGAGGGGTTGGATGTTTTCCAACGTTGCCTGTGGGAAAGGAATGGATGGAAATATGAGAACACAGAAACATCAATTTCAAACTTTTGAAACAGTAAAGATGTGTTACCTTCGAACCTGATGTCAAATTGTGTATTACTATCATGCTCAGATGCTCAAATGTCGAGGAGGGAGGATTTCTCCAAAACTAAGGTCAAGAACGCTTCACTTTGGGTTTCAATTGTCTGATATATTTAAGGCAAAATCAAGAATAATTTTTTGGCACATGAAGTGACATTTTGTTTCTATGGAGTCTAGGCCTAAAGGATTTTCAGGATGTGTATACGAAATTAGGCTATTGCTTTCAAATAGTAATGGTACTGCCATATTTCTGTCTGCACAATTTTGGTGATTCAAATCAAGTTTGCACACAATTTTCATGTTGGTAACTTACGAGGCATTGCCAGCATAAAAGTTATTGGTGACGGTTACAGCTGTTTTCAGTGGCTGCCATATATCAAGTTCACCAACATTCTAAGTACCTTAGTGAGCAAATGTATACAATATCTACAAAAGACTAATTTCTTATGTGATACATATTATGACATGTTTGAAACACTGCAAACCATACTTCAAAAGTTCAAAGTGCAAAAATTTGCATTTGTGCAATATCCAAGCATATAGCTCGGCTATGCAGTTTGAACTTTTAGGGGAAAACATTTCACATTAAATTAGACAAATAACGTTATTAACTATCATTAGTATAACATTTTTGTGCATATCCGTGTCATGTGCAAAGCAAATTCCTGTCGGGCGATTTTCCACTCTTGACATTACTATTGTGCAATGTTCTCTTTGGACATGAAAAAGGGTAATCAGTTGGAAAATGGGCATGTAATTACTAACAGTGAAAATTGAGGCACTCTAGTTTACATATTTGATGTTACCTTCATTAAATAATACAGGCCAAAGCATTACAGTACTAGTCTGGACTAGAACTACTATTTGTAACGTTCTGAAGTACGTTGACGATACTGCCAACAGCAACATCACAACTAGTACTTCTTCTACTAGAACCGTGCATGTATAATACTAACGGCTATGTAAAACTGTGTTATGGTCGAAACCCATGTGAAGTAGAAATACAGATGGCGCGAAACTTTTGGAGTTGATGTTGCGACACAGCAAACTTCCAATAAACAAAAAGAGTGAGTATAATAGAACATCATACCTACCGAAATTGTCCTTAAAAATTTAAATAATACATCACCTACCTCGGCCTTCTTTCTAATGTCTCCATTCTCGGAAAGAAGTTCACTAAGTAGTCTGTCGAATTGCTCCTGCTCCGCCATGCCGGTGTGCTACTGTGAATAATATTTTGCAATGTTGCCGAGTGCAATCTTAACTTCCTGTCTTCAATTTTGTGTAAGGTAAAGTTAATGCTAGCCACAGTAATATCGAATATAAAGAAATATATAACTGTCATATTAGTACTGGAAAATACTTTCTTTCACAGTCTCGTATTCTATATAAAGTTTTTATATTGTAATTTCGACTAATTAGACATGATATATCTTGTTCACATTGTCTTTAAACTACCATTATGGTATTACACACATGCTATATGAAACTGTGACAGTGAACTTTAGAAAATTATTTGTGGCGCTGTTTAAAATAACATGGCGGAAAACACAGTTGAAAGGTGAACTCCGACCCTTATGCACGATCCGAATGTAAGTAAAATCTCAGCAACACTGGCGCTTACGGAGTTCATATTTTATTAATCAAGTGTTTCGTAAAACAATTTCTCTCTATTCTCGGTGGCTGCGAACAGTTCTCTTTGTTTGATATCCGCCCACGTGATGTACTGTAATAGTTGTATTTGTTTCCCCGTTAGGATATAACTTAGGTCTGAATGTTAATACTATAGTATAGGCCTAGTCTGAAGTCTGAGTCAGTACTACTAGGCCTACTACTATTAGTATTACTGTATTAGTATTACTAATTAGTAGTAGTAGTATACTGCACCTTGTACTAGTACTACTTGGCATAGGCCTAAGTTATTTAGTACTTAGCCTATACATATTAAGTGAGACCTATGTTACTTCTCACACTTCACAGTACGATGCCCAGACACAATCTAAATTTCTGACATATTCAAACTTCCTACTCCTAGTGTGAACTGTACTACTCTAGGCCACACTCCACAGTAGTACTAGTAACTATGAGTATGATGCCAATGCTTGTACTAGTATGAGTACTTGGCCTACCATACCACTTTTTTCTTTACTTAGGCCTAGGCTAGGCATTCTACTAAAATACTAGGATTTCCTAAGTAAGGCTTAACTGTTAGTTAGACACTAACTGAATCCTTGGGTTGGTTCCTCTTTCCTACTACTACCACTAGTGAGAACTTGAGAAGCAAAACCTCTCTACCTATCATCACTGCATTATAAGATGGTCCCCTAAATGGAGGTGTAGTTAATTGCAATAGGCCAACACACATATATATAACTTTCACAACAAACTAACAAAGGCCTTCTCATAACAAGTCAAGAGATTTCAAACTCAAAAGCAAAAAAATCGATCAAACATTGATCAACACATAGATCAAAACATTCAAGGTCCTTTCCCTGAATCTTCTGTCATTCATTCTTACATGCATGGTTTCTTTTTTCGATATTAAATTTACTGGGTTTGTTTTACGTTCAGAAAAACAACTTGTCTCTCAAAGTCTAGTCAGTGTTATTGATTGTACAAGCCATGCCTGAGTAAACTGTAGGCACTGCTAACAAACATCAGTATAGTGTCTGCAATAATCTTGGCAAGAATCCAAGAACATTACACATACTTCATGTATGTAGTAGACTGTCTTACATATTCCAGTAATAAATTAGTAAACAGCATATACTCACTTGTGCAAAAATTTGAACAAAATATGTATATGTTATTGGCATGGCTGATATACAATTTAAGACATTTTGTGAATGATAAGTTACGAAAACCGTTATTGGCTATTCATGAGAATATTGTATCAGGTTTAATTTGGTCAATAATGAACATTCCTATCTTAATATTGAATAATATTACAACAATTCTAACAATTCAAAAACTCATGAAAGAAAGAAGGCTTGATATAAGCTGGTGTTCATCCAAAATCATCACTTCAAATATCTCATCCCACCTCCAACCCTGCTACCCCCTGCCATGCATCCCCCCCCCCAACCGAATTATCCAGAGTATTTTCAAAGGATATCATAGATGAGTTAGTGTAGTCCACATTTAAGAAATGTTCTATTATTTTTTCTTTTCAGATTTCTTTGAATTTTGATTGTGGTATTGCTTTGTTAGAGAACAGTGCCGTACGTTAAATCCCATAGATGTGATTTGTGTATGTCCTTGAGGTCATGGAAGAAGATAATGAAGCCCTGGTAAGCTTGTTGCAGTCGGCTAGCACCAGCAGTCACAATATGGATACAGAAGTCATGGATTTCATGCCAACAGAAAGTGAGCACGGCCACGTGGGCCCCATTTATGGGCCTCATCTTCCGGGCTTAGAGGCTGGTAATAGTGTTGACAATGGTGAGAGAATGACAAGTTAAATCTATTGTTAATATTGAAAACTAAATAACAATAACAAGCCTTTTTTTATATAAAACCTTGGCAAAATATGTCAAAGGTGAAACTTATTTTAGATTTTGGATGATAACATGGCCTTCATTATTTATTATTTGTTTCATCACATAGTATAACAAGGGGAACAAGACAATATAACTGCTAATAAGTAAAAAATGTGAAAGGAAGTAAACTAAGAAACCCTTTTGGGCTTAATCCAATAGAGTACTCCCATCAAAGAAAATAGATAACCTTAACACCTATAAAGGAATACTTGATATAATTTCCATTTTTCACTGTATCATAAATTTTGAGAGCTTTAGTCTCAAGACACTGAACGTTTTCAAATGTTTGTCACTGTGCTTCAAGGAATGTTTGTGACTTTTGTGTTATAATCATTTGTTTGTGTTTTATATCTTCTCTCTATATGATTTTTTGTTATCTCTCTGACATCTAGCTCCGGCTAATAGCCCAGTACCGCACTCCTTCATGGGCTATGATGAATCGACCCCTGGAATTGCCACCGATATCAAAGGTAAATTTCATCATTTTGAGATCTTTCACTTCATTTTACAAACAATCTACCACCACAGAAACCAGGTAAAATTTCCCTCAGAAGGTTTGTCTAGCCGGTGTACAAAAACTAATAAATTGAAAAGTAATGTCACCATTTTATTGATTGTTTATTTTACAAGGAACGACATGTCCTATTCCAACTCTCTCCAAACACACAAACAAGGTTTGCTTCGCATCTCCTATTGGTCAGATCCTACTCTCTCAGCCTTAAACTAAGAAAAATTTAAATATATAAGGGGAGAGATTGCAAAGGTTTCCTGAGTGTTTCAAACTGATATACATTAAATATTTACACTTCTGTCCACAGACCCATCCGTGCAACCTGGACAGAGTGGACTTCAGAACATGGGAAACACTTGCTTTATGAACTCAGGGCTACAGTGCCTCATGCATAATTCATATCTATGTCATAGTCTCCTAGGAAACTGCAGTTTTCCTACAGAAACACTCACAGGACGGTTTGTCGAACTGCTGACCAAAGTTTGGGAAGGCCAATATGCTGTCCTACATCCATCAGAATTCAAAGAAAAATTAGGCGTAGTGCACGGGCAATTTAAAGACTTTCGCCAGGTTAGTAACATTCTTACAATTTGACTCCGTCCAATTTAAGGCGAAACTTCCCCCACCCCCCCACCCCCCAATGATCAAAGAGGAAGTATAGAGCAACAATGGAACAGTTGAATGGTAAGACGATGCCTAAAATTATACAATTGGACCACAAATTACATGGACACACCATGGCAGAGTATTAACAGCTCTCCAATAGTCTGAGAACATATATACCAGTTGGTATAGCCATACAGATACTGAAATATTTCCAATCTGTCTTGCAATAAGGCATGCCTATATGTGGTTGAGACCTTGCCACATGCTTGTAGAGTTTCATTTAAACTGGAAATACTTTCAGGTATCTGGACATAAGTGTGGTTTAAATATACAGTGACCAGTTTTGACCAGTGACCAGTAACTATTTTCCCTCCTTTGTTTCAAACTGGCAATAAAATTTTGTCATGTTTCCATATATAGTATCACATCTATACCATCTCGAGGGCGTCGACAGGGTATAATTAAGTGTTCAAATTCTGCGTAGCAGTCTTGACTTGTACATGTTAGCAATGTGGCCATTCTGCATAGCATATTGCGCTACGATAAATTCATCCTCGAAGGAGGTAACAAAACATGAGGTAAACGTAATATCTGTTTCTCATTGCAGCACGATGGCCAAGAGTTTCTAGCTCTTCTTCTGGACTCGCTCCACCAGGAGTTAAATTGGAACGCAAGACAAGGGAAGGTTGCTTCCCCCGCCACAGACGTATCCGAAGAATCCGATGATTCCCACTATGCTTCGGAGGCGTCCTCCTCTAAACTGAGCGAGCTAGAAGGTCTGGAATTGGATTCGGTGAAGGAGGAACCCATAAACAATCGTACCTCTGCTGCACCGTCCAGCGATAACGAGGCCTCTGGGTCTGGTGTAGATAACGAGCAGGCCAATGCGACCGATAAATCCAAGGACTCCATCCGTCTGCCAAGTATAGAAGAATTCTACATGAAAGATGTGAAAACTTTGAACACGAACATGCTGCAGGAAAATGAGGTCACTTTACCGTTAGCCACCGGTAGTGACAAATTCCCCAAGAAGAAATCCTCCAAAGCAGAGAGGCTCTCTCTCAAAGGGAGAACTGAAAACAGTTTCCAGAAGTCTCCGGTGAAGAACAAAAAGACGAACGTGATAGCCGCCAGGAAGTCGAGGTCCCACGGTTGTCTGAACAGCAAGTCGAGAGACACCGCGCTGAACACTCTGGAGTGCTCCTCGAGCACCGACGAGAAGGAGAGCATCAAGAGGATGAAGATGGACTCCGTGGACGGGGACGCAATATCACTCGACAAACCGTCCAACCTAGTCTCGGCGAACTTTCACGACTACGTGGTCAGGGGCTCGGGGGACGACTCTGCAGGGTACGACAGGGAGGTGGATCAACTAGGGCTGGAGACGCTGAGCCGGAGGTTGAAACACGAGCTGGACAGCAATTCTCAGGGGTGCGACTCGTCCGCTACAAATCTTTCAAAACCATTCCCAATCAAAAACGAAGAGCTAATCGCCAAGCTGGAAGACCTACCCTCCAGCACCACTAGTGCCAAGATCATAAAACGGGTCAAGGAGGAGGTGGAGACGACTACGACTGTCAGCATGGTGGAGGGCCCCCAAAAGAATCTGGAGTTCATACCGAATAATAAAGAGCATCTGTCGTCCCTGCAGTTGGAGAAGCCCTCGACCAGCATCGAGAAGAACCAGGAGGGAGAGAAACAGTGGGACGATTACCTGAGGAATAACGAATCTGTCATCGTGGATAACTTTCACGGCCAACTCAAGAGCACGGTCAGTATTGCGCTGCTATGTTCACAGAATTGGAAGACCAGGGTTTTTACAGAGCCCTTAAGGCTTGCATGTTGGTTAGAAAGGGATTGAATTTCTCTTCAGTTCCTTCAAAATTTCAAAAAGTCAACCCAGATAGAGATTTGTAAGAGCAATGTATTAAATGAACATTTACAGTGTGTAGCATGGTGGGATGAACTATGGCGAGCTTCTTTAAACTGGTAGTCGTAGTTTTTACTAATTGTCCAATAAGAATAATTATTTTATCATAAAATCTCAAAAAATTGCAGATGTGTCAGCCACATGCACATCTATAGTTAACATAATTTTGATTAAAAATTTGATCATCTCTGTGAACGTTGAAAATATTGTGTCATCTTGTTTGTGTCTCGCAGACTACGTTAACGAACGGAAACGGCTTGACTTACATAGACTATGGCCCATTTTTAATTGTCACATGTCGTATGGTAGTAATAAATCAAGAATGTTCATCCTTTTTTCATTTCTTTCTTATCCTGTGCAGGTTATTTGTAACGTTTGTGGGCATGTATCCATCATTTATGAGCCGTTTATGTATCTCTCCGTGCCTTTACCGAGAGCCATGGAGAAACAATTTGGTAGGTTCCACGACAAAATGTTTCAAAATGTTCTTGTTTATGTTCCCCTTTTTAAAGCAAATCTCAGTTGTTTTTTTTATAACTTATAGTCATCAACCCGATGGATATGATTTCTATTTAACCGTGAATATTGGATCTATTATTTTTCGGGGCAAAATGATGAATGGATTGTGTTCCAAATTTTATCTCTACTATAGTTTAAGCAGAGTCATGACTTAAAGTTTTTTTTCTGGGGGGGGGGGGGGGGGGGTTGGGGTTTTTAGTGTTGATATGAATATGATAGTTTATAACTTGTATCTTATGTGTGTGGTGTGGTTTGTTCAGAATCATTCACATGGTCGAACAGCAGTGGTGGAAAGCACTAGGTTTAAAATTGTAGTGATGATATTCAACCTTTCAAACAATGTATTTTCTTTTGTTAGTGGTCACTTTTGTGAGGAGTCATGGTCAAACACCCATCAGGTACGCTGTGGTCCTCAATAAGACCGACACAGTCACTGAGCTGAGGAGAACCCTCCTCTATACTCTGTACGGTGAAATCTCTGGCAGAGAGATCGTCCTGGCAGAAGGGTTAGACTGTCACATCTCAAGAGTGCTGGTGGGTCTTCTTCTTTGTTAGTTGTTATGCAAATTAGATTGTTGTTATGCAAATTTAATTGTTTACAATCTCATTGTGCAACAAACAGTAGACATTAGTAGAACAACAGACACGAACCATAGTTTAGTGACGATGTTGCTTAGTTGTTGAGACTTAAAATATCAGTCCCAAAAGTTTGTTGCTCTTGTCTTGAGCATCATAGGTTGGTTTCATATCAGCAGTTACAAAGAGTGGCATTGTTCTGTAGGACAAAGGAAAAAGAACAAAAGACATTGTGATGTTAGCTGTTCAGAGAGCTCTCAATACTGGTAGAATAGAAACTGCAATTGTCATGTTAACAGCTTTAAAAATTTACGTTGGATAATCCTGTTGCTCATGTTTAGAATGTGTTTATCAAAATGTTGCATAAGACTGACAGAAGCTGTTTGCTTCAAGATACTCCTGCGTGCGGGGAAATTTTACAATGTAGGGTAAATAAATCCTCACATTATTTTGATAAAGAATTATCAAGCGAATAGAAAGAAAAAAGATTTTCTGTCCCTGAAATTTTTCCCTAAATGAGGGGTAAAAAGGTAAACATTTCTTTTCTCTGCTTCTTATCTGACAATAGGAAGACAGGTTGCAACTCCAGTCTGTTGACAGTGGGTTTCGTCTCATCTATGCCTTTGAGATTGACTATAAGCCTTGCATCACCGTGCCGTTGACCTCTGACCTTTCCAATGGGACCACTTTATCTGTGGACATCAGTCAGGCCGCCGGTTACGGAGGAACGGATTCCTGCACGATATCCTCTACGTCCGACTTTGCCGCTCTCGGCTCGTCTCAGTACGTCACTCCCGGTTTTGGATTCGGTAACGAATGGGACCTGCTGGGGTCAGAGGTCACAACCTCGTCGGAGGAGGAGGAGAAGCAGAAGTTTGCAAGCGAGAGTAAAGGTGAAGCGAGTGCTGCCGTGGTGGAGCCGGACAGTACGGTGAACATCGGTCAGCAACAGACAGAGGAGGGCGATGATGATGTCTTCAGTAACATGACGACATTCGGAGTGGATTCCTTGAAACAGATAGACTCAGGCCAGGCAAGGTCAAATACTGCCAGCAGCAGCAGCATGGTAGTAGAAGATGCATCAAATCTAAGCAAAGGAGGATTGCAGGAGCAGGGAGAAGCAGAGGCAGGGGATGGAGATGGGGATAATAATGAAGTTCCTTCCTCCCTTGCACCATCTTCCTCCAAGGATACTGGTACTAGCTTGGATCCTGCCCTGGGCGGGCCAAGTAGCTGCCCACCCGGGCCGGATCCAGGGCCCGGGCCTGACGACGATGACATCAAGACGGAGGTGGGTGATCAAGGACAGATCAGCGACGTCAAGGACGAACTTAACGCTAACTGGCACATCTGTGTGATATGCTTGGAAGAAATGCCAGGTGACCAGTTACTGATCCATGCCATCTGCCAGGGAAAGCTCTGTCACCAGTGTGTCAGCGTGAGTCACAAGAATAGTCAATTATAAAGTTATGTTTGTACATAATGTTGTAGTGAACTAGTTACACTTTGGTTTAGACGTCTCATCTGAAAAGCCTTGAGTCTGATCGTCCTTTGAAGCAGCCACATTTGGTTTGCCATAAATTTGTTTTTCCTCCCTTGTATGTACATATGAGGTGGAGATAAATTAGTAGTTATCTGCATCAATGTTGCCAAACTGTCTCATTTCAGAACCAGCATACACTTTTAAGTTACGCCCACAACAATCTCGTAGAAAGTCTGCATCTCGGCCAATTGGAGATAACTCTCTGAAAACACATTCTGTTTAAATTAGACCACGCACGGAATCACATCAGATATTATTACATCATCTCTGCATATTAACTAACAAATGAAATTCATTGCGTTACCTTTTCTCGGATACCATAATTAAAATTACTTTTTTCTATGAAAGTTGACAGATGGCTCTGTCATAGGAAAGATCCCAAAGGTAGATTGGGATTTGGTTTATGTTTTGGTTGGTTTAATAATTATTGATTTGGTTTAAGATTATTGCCGACAATTACTTTGCTTCCTCAGAATGAGAGAAAGTTTGTACCGAAGACTAAGGCTATAAATCAGACCTTTTTACGAATAGCTTTTTACAGCTTTGGAAATGGAAGTGCAACCACTACAATGCAACCATTAAGTTAGGCCTAGCATCCCAGATGTCTAACTTGTAGATTACTTTTTATTTTGCAGAGAATTAAGAAACTTTACAGTGAAGACATCATATCCTGCCCGGTGAGTGTTTAAAAAATATTTAAGCAAGGCATAATTGTAAACATCAACTTATAATATCTATATATTAGCAAAGATATGATTATAATGAAGTGTCCCAAACAGACAGGAGAGGTCTTATTCCATTTGTGGGTTATTAATGTGTCTGGAGCTGCCATTTTCTAAGGTGGAAGTGCTGACAAATGGTGTAATCTTTTAGTTTCCCCTATTCATATGTTCATAATCAAATGTATAACTGTGCTGTTTATACTGTAAGCAACAATAGCATTGTCCCATATCTATATATTTGAATATCTCATTAACAACTTTTCACCCTGTAAAAAACACAATAAATGAAAGTTCCAGTGAGAATGATATTGTATTTCCATTCCATTCCATTCTCTCATTCATCCATCCATTCAACCATTCAATCTCTCAATCATTCACTCATTCATCCATATACTCATCCAATTACTCATCCATCCATTTGCTCATTCATCCGTTCACTCATCCAATCGCTCATTTATCCATTCGCTCATTCATTCATCCATTCTCTCATTCATCCATTCTCTCATCCAATTAGTCATGTATCCATTCGCTCATTCATCCATTCTCTCATTCATTCATCTATTCAATCAATTATTCAGTCTTTTATATTACTCAGTGAAACTCTTTTGCTCTATCCCCCTACAGGTGTGCCGTGCTGACATGAACCCCGGAACTGATTTCGTACCCATGATGCCAGCAATCAGCTCACTCCCTTACCTTCGAGTTCTGCTGCTTCCCGTGCAGTTCAGAAACGAGTGGGTCGAAAACGGAGAGAGAAAGGTAACAATTTCACTTTGTTCTGAAGCATCTACAGACCAAAGTTTTTAAAGATTTAGGCTTCCAATGAATATCTACATTTGGATATCAGAGAGCTGATATTGAAGACAGTGTGTTGGGTTGTGCCCTCATCTTTGAGAACACCACAAAACCTTTAAAAAATCAGCCCTATATGGCAAAATACTTGCCTCAAAAGTTTTTGAGTGTTGCACCAGATGAAAATACACTCCTTTTTAATTTACTTAGATCTCCCTCAAGTTTCAATATGCTTTGAGCACATTTTTATTTTTTTTCTTATTGTCATCTTTAATGAGGATAGTCCTGCTCAGTGCAGAAACACTGCTTTCCAGAGGAGCCCTCAATAAGCCCTCTATCAGCCCATCATGAGCTTTTCACCCCTCCTCCCCCACTCTGCCCAGCCCCCCGGTTTCAGATTCATCCCTCTATTTCCACCCAATTACTATGGAAGCAGAGTGCATACTCACCACAAAGAGTTGTATCATATGTACCTATCGTCTCCTCTTCTTCATCCCCCAGATGATGCTGTTTGGTCATCCCAATGTCCTTTACATTATGAACAAAGTCAGCGGTGACGATCTCTTCTCTCAGCTTGAGAACATAGCTCCCGTCTCTGCAGACTTTGCTGTAGCGCTCACCGATAGCCAGGTCGGTACCGCTCATCTCTAATATCTATAAAAAAAAATCGTCAGTGTTTTGACTTTCATATTGAAAGCAAGAAAATTTAGCTTGACATGTAAATACGGTCTTCTGCGTGTATGTTCATATAAACGAATGAGCCAAAGTATTGCCTCGTCTTCCAACATGTTTGCAACATTGGGGTTTGGGAGGCGTGGCATCTCCATTTAAGTTTTCTTTCATAAGTATGTGAGCAAATCACAATTAAGATACAACTTACTTGGAAGCCATACAGTGGTTTTGATACTCTTGCATGATACAGAGTTCGCTTCTCAGCCTTTTGGTTAAGATCATGTGCAGCATTATGTTCCCCTTGTAGGGGAATCGTGATACACACCTGACGATGATCACACAGTCTCGATCCAAGGGGCCTGGGGTTGAGACTGATCGGCGTTTGGATTTGTGTGCACAGGTTCTTTCATGGGTGACTTTTCTTAAAAAGCAACCTGGGCTTGACGCTATGTTTACATATAGTTGTTCACAAAATGCAGAAATAGATGGTTTGCAAGATTGTACAAAATAAGTTTCTTCACTATGTCATATCCAATGCCCTGCCTAATCTCAACTGTACACTCCTATGTGTACTGATTCTTCTGTTTATTAAATTTACCATGTTCTTAAAAGAAAAGATGAAGAAGAGTAAAAGTAGAAAGCCCATTCAAGATCCTCATCCAAGATCATCAATTTATCAATTTTTCTTGTTGTAACCTTAAAGGGAAGGCGCTGCTCCAGATGTCCGTACGACCTTCAGTGTACGGGTTGTCATCTGGCCAGAGAGGTGGACATCACACTGTCTCCGGACGACCACCTGACGGTCTGTTTCTACGACCTGACCCTGCAAGCAGTGGAGGAGGCCAACCGTTCCCTGGACCATGAGACTATGGACCATCTGGAGAGTAACGACCCCATCACACTACAAGACTGCTTTAGAGCTTTCACAGCAAGGTAGGCTGCAGCATAGTAGTGGTGAGACTGGGAGTTGGTGTGGGAGGGTCGGGTGGGGGGGGTGGGGTTGTTTTACATGACTAGGCAGGGGAAGATGTATGTTGGTGGTTTGTTAAGCATTTGGTACAGATTTCACTTCTGTTTTCACCATGTAACCCAGTGTCAGGTAAATAGTGTCAGGTGTCAGGTAAATATTGTCAGTAATAAATAAATAAGTAAAAAAAAATAAAAAATAAAAATAAGTAAAAAAAAGTAATAAATACCAGTGTCTGGTAAATAATTACAACAGATGTCGGTATCTGGTAAATGTGTACCGGGGGTGAACTGTTGCCCAATTTCATAAAGTTATTATATAAGAGAGGCCCATTCTTATTACACTCCTTGTTGGCCATTGAAACAACCAGTTGATTATTTCTTTCACTTTCTATCTTCAGTGAGGAACTGGATGATAACAACCCCTGGTTTTGCCCGGAATGCAAGAAACATCGGAAAGCCATGAAGACCATCGCCATTCAGAAGTTTCCCAACACGCTCATAGTCTACCTCAAGAGGTAATTACAAACCTTCTGCCAGTGTTTTCTTCTTCTTCCACCCTCTTGACCAATTGCACAATTCTTCTCCATGGTGTCAACTTCGAACTAGCTCATAGGAGAAGGAGGTTAGGAGAGCGATCGCCTGAGTTGTTTCGGCCGTTAAAGGAATGATGCTCATTATCAGTTCAGCCACTGTGTATCAATCGATCAAGCATCTAGCCACTGTATAGTTGACTCTTAGCATAGGGAACTTGTACAGCTACACGCATCGGAGACTCTTGTTGGCTAATGATGATGGTAGTTATGTTAATAAATAAATAATAAATTTGTCATTTATGTAGCGTTAAATCACAAAAAGTATCAAAGCACTTCACATAGAAAAGGTAATGATTAAAGTGAAAAAAATAATAACCTAATAAAAATAATCCTAAAATACCAACACAGAAAAGTAAAAATCAATAAGAGGTTATTAAAAATACAATAGGAGGTTATATTAAAAAAAACAATAGGAGGTTATAAAAGTACAATAAGAGGTTATAACAAACAAACAGATTATAAAAAAGTAATATTACGTAAAAATAACTTTTTAAAAATATACGTCTTCAAACGACATTTATATATTGGCAGCCTTGGACTGGTCCTAATGTGGTCCTAATGTTGGACTGGTCCTATGTTGCGTACATGCTATTACGAACATACCAGCAACTCACCTGGAATGATAGAAGATCTATAGGATTACTCAGCACAAGATATTAGCATTGTTGTCAACTATGATATATAATATGTAATTCAGATATATAATTCATCTTGAGGTATCAATATTCCATTAAGTGTCCTCCAACAGAATCCATACTAATATCTTTCTCAAGCCTCAATAGTTACAAGAAATGCTTGAGACAGATTTCAAAAAAGTGGAGTGGGGAAGGGGGTCAAAGGGGGGTGGTTTGAAGGGGGTTGAAGGGGGAGACTGCTCATAGCATTACTTATAAAGAGAACTTTATACAAAAAATAGAGGGAAAAAAACTGTAGTTTTTAAGATTTTGTATTTCTGGTTAAGATTTGTGTAACAACTTCATTGTCCAAGTAATATCACCTTTAATGGTATATACATTTATAATGGGATATTTCGTTTCATTTTTTCCTCACTGTAGATTTGTATTTCACCAGTTCACAAGTACAAAGCTTGACAATAAAGTTCACTTTCCGATTGAAGACCTCAGTTTCTCAGAATTCATGAGTCCTGACTGTTCATTGGTCTATGACCTTCAGAGTGCGGTGTGCCATTTTGGAGGTATGTTCAATCGAAACGACATACAACACAGACTATTCAGATAGGAAGTTAGATTCCTCGTATTTCGTTGTGAATAACTGTCTTGAAAGTCATGCGTATGTTCTTGCGTTGGTGCATAAGTTCATACTTTTGTTACAGAGGGTTATCTCTACAATTTATTCAGGCCAGGCTTCTTCAATAATAGGGTTTGTTGCAATGTGAGATTTTCCACATCGATGTATCTTCAATTTGTTTCCCCCACCCCACCCCCCCCCAACAATATTATCACCCACCCCCATTTCTGTCTCCTGTCACAATGAACATTCATTTCCCTGTTTCAGAAGTAATTTTATTGCTAGCAAACTAACATTTATTAAGTTTCATTTTGTTACCAGCAGGCTGTATGATTCATGTTGTGATTAATTATAAAATTAATTTGCTTTCATCTTTGAAACGTCAAGTTTCGTGTTTGTGGTTCTCTGCTAAGATATTGCGATATCGTTGAGGATGGTTTGGCAGAAAATATCAGGAACGAACACTCATATTGATATATACATGACCTACCGTAGCAACGACACTCTCTCCCGTAACCGACTCTTTTCATTATTGCAGGCGTCAACGCTGGCCATTACACCTCCTTCGTTAGAAACCCCATCACCGACTCCTGGCAGTATTGCAATGACGAAACCATCGAAGAGAGAGCGCCCTCGCTGGAAGATGCAGAAAACATCTACATTTTGTTTTATCAGAGGAAAGGTAAAGCCCAGAGACTGTTAAAGTGAAGAGAGAGGGTGAAATACTAAATTTCAGCAAGACTGCTGCAGCCTTTCATGTGTGCAAAATATTTCCTGCCCATTAAAAAGAGTCTTGATATGAATTCAGAATGCCATTTTTTAGTTTGTACAAAAGTTGTTTTTGTGTATGATAGAGGATAGACCCCCCCCCCCCTACCTCCCAGTCAAAATAGCTGGAAATGATTGAAGTTAGTACATCTCAATTAAATTGTAAATATGAAGTGAAATTATGATGTTTACAGAGAAGCACTTGGGTTGACTGCTCAGAAGCAAACAAAGTCTTGTCTTTGATTACATTGTTAGCACAGCTTTTACTAAGTCCCGTGTTGTGATTGACCATTGTAAACTCGGCTATATGAAGAAAATCAGCAGTGACCTGCTCGATTATACTCATCAGATGTCGATGCTCTCATCAAATTTTAAAGGTTTCTGTTTTGTCTGCTCCTCCTTTAGATACTGTTCTGCCTTTCAAACTTCCGAGACCCATCAAACCTTCAGAGCCGTTACCATCATCCCCCTGCAAAGAAGTGGAACAGTCTCCAAGTCCCATGGACGACCAGTCACATTACTCTAACAGCGAGGACATCAACAGACTGCTGGCCTCGCTGAACCAGGAAGAGGCCACGACAGCGCCCCCGACGACGACGGTGGGAGTAGAAGCTGTCCAGGTGAAAGATTCGATGGAGGTGCCGATGAACAGTAGTCTAGAGGCACGATTGAGAGAACTGGACTGAGGAACAGTTTGTAAAGTCTAATACGTAGAGGTAGTAGGGATTAGGGGAGGGAGAGTAATATAGGGATTAGCCATGGGGGAGGTATGGGATGTGAACGGGTGGAAGGGAGGGGGTGGGGGATAATGAGAAAAGGAATGAGGAACAGTTTGTTACTAATACATAGAGGGATTAGGGGAGGGAGAGTAATATAGGGATTAGCCATGGGGGAGGTATGGGATGTGAACGGGTGGAAGGGAGGGGGTGGGGGATAATGAGAAAAGGAATGAGGAACAGTTTGTTACTAATACATAGAGGGATTAGGGGAGGGAGAGTAATATAGGGATTAGCCATGGGGGAGGTATGGGCCGTGAATGGGTGAGAGGGGGGGGGGATGATGAGAAATGGAATGAGATGCATCAATCGCAAAGAAAATGTGAGAAAGCCGTCTGACAGGTGTGAGTGTGTTGTGGTGATATAGAATCATAATTCCGTCATATACGAGTATATCTCAGGATGTATAATGTAAGGAGAAACAAGAGAAATAAATTATATTAGCCTCCCCATCAACACAAAAAAACACTGCAAATAGCTTCTTTCTAAAATATTTCAATTTTTAATAGCCGAGATGCAGGTCAGTGAGAGTAGTACAGGCTATCTGCGTCTCTCACAGGGTGGTTGCTGTGCCAAGACAGAACCGAGTATTACATCAGATTAAAAATTCAAGATTGATATCAAATATATGAAATCGAAGCATGAACAAACATGGCTCTACTGTTTGAAAGGTTTATTCTTCAGTTGTCCTTTCCCTATAAATGTCCTTGGGGGGGGGGGGGGGGTACCGATCAACCCAATCCCCACGATTAAGTGATTATATAATATCGTATAGTATTGTTATTAATGATAGCGTTAAGTATTCATGCAGCAAAGACGTGGTATGCATGTTGTGTTACGTTTTAACAGGAGGATGTGCACTGTATATTAGCCCTGTTTGGTGTGAAAGAAAAGTCACTTGGGGAGGGGGGGGATTCTGAAAAGTATCTCCCTGATGAAGAAGCTTAGCCAGATTGTTTTGTTTGAAGCAACTAAATGATAAAACTGCTTTTGTTATGATTGGAGTCGTTGCAAACATCTTTGTCTTCTAATTTTGTAGTAAATACAGGCTTTAGCAAAAGAAGTTGACATTATTGGAAATGGAAAGTTGATTAGTGAATTAAGCTGTCAACTGAAACTGTTGTGAGTTTTTACTTTATTAGTCATGAGAAATTGATGAAAATCAACTCAATAAGATAGAATTGCTTGAAAATGTTGAGAGACTAATAATAACAGCCCAAATGTTATCAAAGTTATGAAAATGAAGATAAACAAAGAGGCTGGAAGAAGATTAACTAGGCTAGTGAAAGCTCTCCTGGTCACAGTTGTGATATGTAATATTCATATTTTATCTTATTTTGTATGAACATACTGCATTTAAATTGTTTTGTCATGTCTTGAGTTTGCAGTATCTTTTAAATGGGAATTGGAGAGGTTGGTCCCATTTCTGCCTTCCAACTCCTCCCCCATTCCACCCCTCCCCCATATCTCAATAAACTACAAACAAGTGACAATGACCCAAATGCATTGCTTGCTTTACAGCTCCGGCCCTGCCAGTTGGATCACTGAACCAATAGCAATTGAAGCCCCTTTTTAGTGCCCTTGTTCATCCACCTTCAGCCCCCTTCTTAATAAACTGCAATAAACCATTAATAACACCCTTTAATAAACCGCAAGAACAAATATTTTTGTTTTTGTACTTTCAAAGAAACAATACCAAAAGGCAATTGATACTTTGTAGTTTGTTTCCTAAGTTTTTTTTGTTTTTGTAAAAAAAGTTTTTTTGTATCTTATTTAAGTTAAGCAGTTATTTGTGCAAAATAGAACACACATTCCTCCTCTCGATGAGTTTGAAACTCACGGGAAGTTTTAAACGGACAAGTTTCGTTACGTCCCTTTACACTATACTTTGTTTTCTTAGTCAATTGTCATTTCAAAGTTCGCATCTCATTAGTTTGTCGTGTAAGCAATAGTGAGTACATTTGCTAGCTCTACTCTGTTGACAAGTTTTTATTTTAATAGCAAGAGTGGAATTAATTAAAACAATAAGGTCGTGAGGTACAATAGCCGTTGTTGATGGCAAAGAGCGATTTAAATAGAACATGCCAAACTTGTATAATATATTTTAGATTTTCATTTCGTTTAGTCAAAAAAAAAAAAAATTAAGAAAAGGAGCTATTAAGGTAAGACTATACAGAGAGGCTGTTTGTACATTTACTCAACCAAAATTGATAGTTATTTTGTACAGTGAAAGTTCTATCGCAGCAAATTCAATTTTTTTTCTTCTTTGTTTGTGTTGCTCTTTAGAACATCATGTTTTGTGGCTAATGAGTGTGGCCATTCTAAAAGTAAGTTTCCCACACAGCAGACATTTGACTACAATGACTGGGAATACTTTTGTGAATCAGAACCTGGAGGAATTTATTTTTCAATAATTTCCTAAATAGTTGAGGCCAATTACTGACAACCTTTACCGAAATCTAATTAAATCCACCAATTTGGAATTGCAGATCTCTAGTTTGAATCTCTTTATAGTTAAAAAAAAAAATTCTCTGCTTTTTCTTTGGCAAACAAATAGAAGTAGTAAGGAAGAGGAAAAGAAATTTTATCTTCTTAACAGTCATTGAATAATGTTTTTTACATAAATCATGATAAAGTATTTTCAGATTTTTAATCTTTGCAAGGGAGTACTTAGTTTGGAACAACTATTAATATTTAGCAGAAATCGCTTATTGGAAGGGGGAGGTGATGGGGGGGGGGGGAACCAAATTCATTATTATTTACGAAATCTGAAATGGGTCACCATGTTGTTGTATTATCACAGCTTCCCGCTCTTCTAAATGAAGATTATGAAACACTTGTCGTCATGGTTACACGTGATGAAGTAGATCTATATTATAATAGGGCTCTTTCATATATTAATAAACCTGTACTGTGTATAGAAAAATTAAGAAAAGTTGATGATACCTTACCATTCAGTTTCATGAAATGTACAGCATTTTGTATTCTTGTGAGATGACTATTCTTGAGATTTTTTTGGTTTTTTTCCCTTTTCTCTCCGTTTTTTGTTTTTCGTTTCATTAAAGAGATCTGTTTTTAAAAAAGTTTACATTATCAGTGAACAATAATATACAAGGTGCAATACAAGATGGAATGTGCCTAAACAAATATGTCTGCCTCATATTTTTGGTTGTGATCCAAGACATAGTGCAGAATGAGATTATTAGATGTGTCGGGATGCTAAAGACAGTTATGTGCAGTGCCCTCTGAGTGAGCAATATATTGCAAATTAGTTGACCTCAACTGACCTTCCCCTATTCACACCCTTCCTCAATTAAGACAATAAAAAGCAGCTTACTTGGAAATGGGTATGGAAAGCTTGAATGGCCATCTTTAACAATAGACATTCATGGGTTAAGTGAAATCTCCATAACCTGCCCCCCCCCCTTCCCACCCCCACCACAATTTAGAAAACCCATATTCATCAAATTGTCTCAGAAAACTACAGACTACAAAATAAAATTATATAAATTCGAGAAAAGCAAAAATATTAATGCAACACAGAAACATTTAGTTAGAACTGTAATATAATAGACCAGTTATATGCTCAATGAGTAAGTACATAATATGAACAAAAAGTACAAGGTGATAAATAAGTGAGAACCTTCAAGGTGACAACTTTAGGCAGTTTATAAAAACTTTTCACTTTCAAAACGAATATTAAAAAAAAATGCACAAGGAAAATTCTGTGACAGTTGAATAATAGCATTGTTAGGACACTGATGCATGAAGGGACATCACCAGAAGTCTCGTAGCATTTGTTGTATTAGAAATAATACTCATATTACAAATGCTCCATGTTTAAAGTCTGGATATTTCTGGTATTGAAAAATGTCGACCTATTCTCTTTTGGAATACATGTTGTTAATTTCATTACTTACTTATGACAATTTTATATCCTACCTTTGCTTCATATTAAATTAAGTTAAAATCAAACTGAGATACTACCATATAAAGTGTTAGTAATTCATTAAAGAATAGCAAAGAAACAATCGGAAAATGAATATTCATAAAACTGAAAGTGATGAGCGATCCACATCAGTTTTGAACAACAAGGTTAGTTCTGAATGAATAGTGTTAACAAGAAGTCGACATATCAAAAGGAAGCTTGCATAATATGCTAATGAATCAAGATAAATGAGAATAAATAAACAATTGGCAAGGTGCACCACAAGGTGGTTTTTTCAAGGGACTGTCCACTGGACGGAGTTTGGGGGTATTTTGCCATTAATCCCAAGACATCTACGTATCAATGTAACCTTTCTGACGTAAAAGCACAATGTCACACACACACAGAAACGAACCTAATACAGGACATCAATAAATCTCATAAGCATAAATTAAAAACAATAACAACTTCAATCACCATATATACAAGTACCATAGAGACAATGAATAAACATCAACTAATTTACATATTTCATAAAATGCTTTAGCCTTTACAATAAAAGTGCATAACAATGCAGCAACCATTTTGCAATATATAACAACTATAAGTCTGTAACACCTCTTAGTGGTTAAAAAAAACAGCTTATTTTTTCTTTTTAAGTAAAAATTTATAAAAATTTTCCTTGACAAATCTCTAGAAACTTAAAGACTAATTAATGGGAAGTACTTGCTATCTGTATAAACTCTGTCAAATGTATGTAAGAAAAATTGATCAGAGATGTTCGGCCTCTAACAAACAACTTATTTCTTGACTTTACCCGTTTCCAACTATTTATACATGTCTTTAATCAAATTCTTACTTTCTTGGTGAAAATATACACATGGAAATTTTAACCAGTAGTTTCATGGAACCACAGGGTTTCTTCCAATATATAATCCAATTTACAATGAAATGCAATACCTTTATAAGTGTTCAACTTAAAATTTCCAGTTTAAAAAATCGATTGTTTTGATTTTGAATCAGCCTACATTTGGAATCTTTTTTAGAAAGCAACTGGTCACCTCTAGTGAAGATCCTGATAGGATAACAAAAAAACATCAGCCCTTTTTAACATTTATATGGACAAAGTCAGATCAGAAGCTCTTAAAATTCATGGATTAATTATAAATTTCCAATATAGTGGAATAGCATAGTATGCTTTTATTTGATCTATTGTAATTAAAGGTTGATCAAGTTTTTTTTTGGTATTTGGTAACTTCTGTAAACAATTACATCAAATGTGAAATGTCCATCAGTTTAAAAAGTATTGCCTTCATATAAAATAGCTGAAATATGTTTGAATTTACAAAACAGGTCCTACCAATTGGAAAGTGGAACATAATATTCCCCTTCAAGTTAATAACACCCATCACCTTGATAAACATTTTTTAACACCCAATTACTGTTTTCCAAACCAGCCATGCCAAATTCAAAAAACAAGAAACCATTTCTTTCAGCACTGATAACAATGGAACAATGAAGGTCGTTTTTTTTGGCAAATATTGGTATTTTCCATCAACAAAAAAATTCAGAAAAGTATACATATAATCCAACCCAAGTTCTACTTTGCTTACAAACTGTATGTATATTAGATCCTCTTGCAAGTAGGAACTCGCGAAGAAGCCTCATTGGCTTATCAAAGCCGCAAGCTGACCGAAGTCAGTCTCTTAGATTCATATTTAACGTCCATGATTATGAATTGTCAACAACTCTGTAACTGGACGACATACATTAATCTGGGAGTAACTCGAACTTGGGACCTTATGATTGAAAGGCACCGGCGTTAACCATTGAGCTAACAATCCTTAAGCTGTAAGCAATTATGGTTGCAAAGTACTATTTTGAAAGGAATGAAAGGTGATGAAGACTACCTAATGGTGATGAAACAGATCACATCACACAGGGTGAGAAGATTGGTGTTTACTTAGAGTGGTTCACTGCTCATTACAGGAAAAACAAAAACTAACAAATGCAATTCTAAGTGCTTGCTCTACCTCTTTAGCATCAGGAGAACTTAATGTTTATTTGAAAATTATCTTTGGTATAATTATAATTACAATCATCATAACACAGATTCTCAAATGATATTTCTGTCACCATGGCAATCATATTTAAGCAATCTAAGCACCAATTACCATTTTTATATACAATTATTGTCAAAATTACTGGCTATTTTTAAATCTTAATACTTTATCAAGTTTGGATAATTATTATTTTTTTCTTAAACCATTTTTACGACTTTCAAAAAGTGTCTTGCTGAATTACTTGTTTAAATATCAATATCAGCAAACAAAACACAAAAAGTGTTATTTAATAGATAACATTGGAACAGAGTAAATAGGTTACTAGAGATGATGAAATATTATTTGAAAATAATCAAAAGCTCTCTCAATCTACAGAAGCTAAGGCAATGTAAAAGAGTATCAAAGGAGGGGCTCTATTTTCTTGGTATTTTCCCCTCAACAGGTTAGGCTGACCAGCCTACCATGGATAAACTTTAACACTGACATATATTCTTCTTTGCTTAGCTAGAATTACAGAAACTTCTAAGAGATTGGTTTTACAAGTATAGGCTTGATAGGCTTCTTGATAGAGCACAGGAACAGTATTCTTAGTCACTCATTGAAAACTGTAAAAGCTGGACCATATGGTAAGAAAAGAAATTCCATCAAGTTCTTTTCCCTTGTCACTACATATTTTCATACCCAAAGTGTCTGTGTTAATTTATCAATCATCCTCACTATGACAGTACAACGTGTCAACAGAGACACCAGCAAAAGAGTTTGAAAAAGTGGAGCTAAAATTTGTCTAAAAAGATGACATGGATGCATAAAGAGAGGCATATCAAAACAATCTGGAAGACTAGCAGAGCAGCTATTTCAATAAATGCATATTTGGTCAGGTACCTACAATTCTGTACACAGTCATTCCACATTTGATTTCAGGATAAATTATGAATATAAACAAACCATGTAAGAAAGTGGTTGGGGGAATCACTTAATACTTATTACAACCAAAATCTACTAATAAATTTTAAGGTTGATTTCAAAAATATCTACCAGCCTCCACCCTCCTCATCTCTCACCAACCCCCAATTACACGCCACCCTCCTACATCACTCAACTTTACTTCTGATCCCTCTTACACCCCACCCTCCTATATTGGATGTGAATCATCAATTTTGGGAAAATATGTATAAAAAAAAAAGACAACTTGAGTAGTGTCTTTGTTTTTGTTGCACGTAAGATGACCGGTTACCTTTCGCCCAATCTTCACCTACTTTCGCCCACTTTTCAGAAATCACTCAAATCGAGGTCATCGTCGTCATCAAAATCAGTGACGGATACCGTGGAGGTCTTGTTGGTTCCTTTAGTGCTACCATGAGCAGAATTAGCTGTTAATGAAAAGAAAATTGAAAAAGGTAAGGGTTGATGAAACTGTCATAAATTGATGTATTATCAATCATAAATATTCACTGATTGATATATAAATTTCGTTTAAGTATTCAAATTTTTCCAAACTTTACCTAAGATATCGGCGATCCGATCTAGGAGAAAAACACTCATTAGTAAACAGTTAATCAATGTTAACACTTTGTTCTCAATTGGTTAGGCTGAGCAGCCTACCATAAGAAAAACATAAACTGTGTGTGATCCAAACAGGTTAGGTCGAACAGCCTACAATGATATAAACAATAAAAGCCCCAAGTATTACTCTGAGCTTAGGCAGAAATACAGCAGGCTCTCAAAGACTGTATTCACAATTTTAAGGCTTAATAGCCCATTTGGCAGAGCACAGAATATGTGCTCTAAGATGAAGAGGTTTCCAAGCCACACTCACATATCATAAATGTTCCTATTTACCTTGGTTATAAAAATTTAAGAAGAAACACTAACTATGAGTTTCTTAACAATCACAGCAGGTTTTTACAAGAGTTGAAGAAAATCCTGACCTTTATTTGATGACGTTCCCCAGACACTTGTTCCGTAAGTATTGCTTGCATCAGAGTGAGGCTGACCTGGGTTTGGTCGACTGGAAAGGAAAATGTTTTCACCAAAATGGTTCATCAAAATTGGTTTGTGATCATAAATTTATCAAAACTTTTGATGAAATTAAAATGAATTAAATTTGTTAAAATAGCTTGATGCCTTGCACAATTTCAATTAAATGTAAGAAGTACAAAATTAGCATAGAATTATAAGCAATTATTTTCACCTTATATCATCTGATATGTTTTTCTGTTCTGATTTGATAAAACATTTAGTAAAAAGAGAAACATTTCATCCATCATACATTTTAAGAACTGATTGTTAAAATGATAAAACTTGATGAAAAAAAAAATTAAAATTAAAAAAAAAAAAAACTGTTAGCAAACTGCTTATCCACTAGAGAGCCTGTGTAATGAATGTGTAAAAGTAAGTTGGCCTGAAAAAAAAAACTAGATAAAAAAAAATTAAAATTAAAAAATAAATTATGCAAAAAAAACTTTTATAAAACTCTTCAGTTGAGATTAGAACAAAGAGGAATACCACAGGTAAGAACCAAGACAGCAAAATAGACATACAGAAAGAAAAACAGACAAACACAGATACAGCCAATTCACAGTACAGTTCAGCTTGAAGTTAGAGTCATATCACATCATACAGGAGTCAAGAACTCAATCTTTGAAGTAATTCAGAAACAGTCAGAGCAATATGTAAGTAAATTCACCTCGTTTCTCCCTTAATTTCTTAATCACTGCTTCGACGATATTTACAACCATTTTTTCTCTACTATTTATCTTTTCATGTCACAATTGGTTCTGGCCACCACTTGTCTACCACTTTTAATATTTAGTTTTTTATTTTATTTTATTAACAAAATATATATATATGCTCTTCAGTGATGGCTTAGCTTTTCCCCTACATTCAAATTTAAAAGAGAGAAATTGTACAAGAAATAGAATTACTTTGATCCTGCAGGTTGACTCCTGGTCTGTTGCTTGGGCGGAGACGAGATGCTTCCATCCAGAGATGAGATCGCTAAACTATCATCGGTTTCTTCTCCAGCATCAGGAATCGTCTGGATGGGAAAAATGAAGGTAGTTTATTGGGATCAAAATTATCACCATTACAGCAAGACAAAGGGACATGATTATCGTAACCATCAAATAAAAGAAACTTAAGTGGTCTGATAACTTTATATTCATATAAATATTTGGCAATGTCACTTTCTAATAAATCCGACATTCCAGTCATTTCATTTAATTCTTCAAAAATGGTGGTTTTCTGCAAATTCAAGAGACCAGACACTCAGCGATTCTTACAACAGGAACTTTGCTGGGTGACGGAGGGATGTCTGAGTGGGTATTCTAACCTAACTAATTACATCATAATATCACAGGCAAAACTGAAGATTTCATTACAATTCCAGGGAAAATCTTACGTCGACCTACTCTGTGCTTGGCTTCTCTCTAACCAATACTACACAAGAAAATCCTATGGGTTTGTATAAAAAAATTAAAATAAGACATATCCTATGAATCATTTGCAGAATGAAACATCAAAGTTGAGGATTTATGGCCACCAGTGGGGTGGCCAGAGATGAGCGGGAAGTGATAAACAACCTGGCAGAGGGAAGATCTTTTTAGATAACAATCTCTGTTAAAGATAAGATTCAACATTACAGCTTCCTAAGCAAGTAGAATCAGGTCAAAACACTCTTTCTGTCCCTCTGCCGCCCTCCTTACAACACCCCCAACAACCCCCCCTTCAAGCTTCTCCATCCCTCCTCCTTTTCCCCCTTCCCACAACATCAACTCTGCCAACTTTATTTATCTTAATATTAACAAGCTATTTCTTGATGAACTCACAGGTATCCTTGGAGACGGAGAGGCAGTCCTAGGGTCTGGACTACGAGCACCATTTCTTCCGGTTCCGCTGAGATCGATCCCACCCACAGGCTTCTTTGTAGAATGTCTGCCTTTGAGCTGAGCTTCAATACTCTTTGACAACTCTGATACCATGGGACCCTATGAATGCAAGGTAAAACACGTCATTAAATCAAAACAAATTATGATGCGTTGTTGCTATGACAACTGTCGTAAATTTGTTTTGCAAACAAACTCATTTATACCATTACCATTAGTTTATACAGACAAAGTGATAAAGCAAGCGATCCTTCAATTGGAGTGAAGGAATTTGCTATTAACTATAAATCAAGTTTGATATGTCTTAAATCCACTGCAGTGTAATTGTCGTTTTGATTCACAACGTAAGACCAAAAGTTAATCACACTTTCTGTTTTTAACATATAACAGACCTCTTCAACAGAGGCTCTTCAACAAAATAAAGGTTTTTTTAAAGGTTGTAAATGAAGAAAGAAGGTTTCTAAAGGCTTCAAACATGGAAATCAAGGTTTTTAAAGGTCCAAAATTAAGTTAATTTGTAACATACTCACCATCTATGCCCATTTTTACATAATCTGTGGCCCTTATTTAAAATACCTGACTTACATTAACTGTTGTTTGTGAGTCTGTTTTCTATCACTGCATGAATCATGCCTGGCTGTCCACAAAAACTTAATGGCCAATGACAGCATGACTGAATAAAATATTTCTACACTAAACCAAAACATTAAAAAAAAAAATTTTTAAATAAAAATAAAGGTTTTTAAAGGTTTCAAAGAGTATGTTTGTAAAATAAAGAGTCATTCTTGAAAAAAGGTTTTTAAAGGTTTTGCTGGGAGGTCTGATATCAAGAAGCCAAAATTCTGATTGCAGAGCAAGTGTAAGAGAAATTGTTACAAAGCAAGGGAAGGAGAAAGG
The DNA here is from genome assembly GCA_000934455.1 of Apostichopus parvimensis. Classification (NCBI taxonomy): domain Eukaryota; kingdom Metazoa; phylum Echinodermata; class Holothuroidea; order Aspidochirotida; family Stichopodidae; genus Apostichopus; species Apostichopus parvimensis. The sequence goes on from KN894319.1 coordinate 42,136, forward strand.
AGTCCTTGTCCATTAATCTGTAAATAAATGGGATTGATGTCACTTGATAAAATAAGCAGGAAGTGAGAGTGAAAGGTTCATCACCTTTGGAGTGCTGGAAGATGGCCGACCTCCTCCTCGTTGCATCTTGCCGGCCGAGACCTCATCGAGGGCGCTGATATCTTCCGAGTCCCAATCGCTGTCCTCTACATCATCGCCCTGAAGAAAAATGGGGGAACAGAGAGGGGTAAGTGATCAACAATGTGGGTAATAAGCCATTAATGACTACGATACCTTCTTGCCGGCCGGGGGTCCAACCCATGACCTCACAAATGCTATAGATTCCACACTTCTATTGACTGCCTTTATCAACTCCACCATATATAGCAGTGTTATGACAGATAGGTTTGAGAGAAAAAGAAATTGAAAGCTAGTAGATGTTTCTATAGCTATTGAGGTTTCAAGAAGTTCACCTTTGAACTGCTAAAACTCTGGAATGCACCTTTATCATCGCCCTAAATAATGAAGTAGAAAAATGGGGGAACAGAGAGGGATAAGTGATCAACAATGAGGGTAATTAGCCATAAATGACTACGATAGACATACTGACCTCAAATAACCAATCTGAACAAGGAAATAACGTTACAATGGACACTACAAAATGTCATCATTGCAAACACTTCCACAAATGAGCTATTAGATACAATCATTTGCTTAATTCGGCAAACTAGATAGCAAAATTATCTGGCTATTACAACATTTCTTTCAAATCTTATACCTTTGCATTAGAAACAATGCAACATTACAGCTGGAAGGTCTCACAGATTTAAGCTGCAGTCGGCTAAAAATAAGGTGAATTCCTCATCCAGGAGAAGCCCCATGGTGTACTCATCTGAAATGTCCTTCCAAATGGTAAGAAATCCAAAAACAAGATAATGAAACTGTACCTTAGATAACCATCCAACCTGAAGTGCAAGTTACAATCAGCCAATCAACTTTCACCATTTGCACATGTGACTATGTAGTAGTTACCATCCTTAAATACCTGCCTTCCAGACTGGTATTTCCGCCCTACAAACTATACAGAGAATCTTCAATCTTTAAAGCAGTGATACCAACCTGTGCCTTCCCATTTGGGATGGGGTCAGCTCGTGGTATTGTGACGGGAGCTGCCTGGCGTTGGTGTGGGTGTGGCTTGGCTACAGGTGTATCGGTGACCTCCGATTCTTCTTCGTCTTCCAGTGACAAATCTTCATCTTCGTCATCCTCATCTTCGTCACTCTCATCATCGCTTAGATCGTCTTCAAACGAACTGACAGAAGAAAGGCAAACCAAGGACCATTTTTTTTTAAATTGAAAGATAAAGTGGCGAATGATGGTATTCCATTTGCATCTCTGTACTTCAATCACTTCAGACAGAAACCAGATGGGACACGGAATGGTTTTCAAACAGTTAGAACACAATATAAGTGTATATGGAGCAGAGAAACAAAACACTTTGCTCATAGCGTGTATCCATAGATATGGACCAAAGAAAGTTCACTTTCTGATATTGCAGATTTACAAGATACAAAACTGGTCATCTCTGCACATACAACTTTAGAAAACAATCAAAACTGCTTCTCTCCTTAAATATTAGAATTTTGCCTCTTGAACCCATTGAATACACCTAAACACACAGACACACAAACCTAAACACAAAGTAATTTAAGTAAAGACACTTACACCCTTGGTACCGAAACTCTAGCTTGAGATTGGTTCTTCGGGGTGGAGGTTGATGGCTGTGACCTTTGAACCGGTGTCCTCACTTCAGTACCTGGCCTCCTTCCACTCCCACTAGAGGCTGACCTGACTACGAAAGGGGAACCCCTCCCCTGATCCCTGGGGGCCACTGGGGGAGGTGTCTTTCTCCTGGCACTCGAGCCAGGTAGTGAGTTTGACCTTTTTGCAGGTCTCTTAGGTTGTTCCTTAGGTTTAGCAAGAATAGACCTCGGCAGAGTCTGAGACCTCGGGAAGGTACCGGATGATGATTGGTTGGCAGGTTTGGAGTACTGTAAGCTGGCAGTACCTACGAGATGAAAGAAGACATTTAGGAGAGACTTTAAGGAGCTGGTTGTATTCCAGTACTAAAAATTAAAGGACTGACCAGTGTTATGATCAAGTGGATAAAGGCAGTGGTATCAGAAGTAATAACCCCTAGCATCTCGGAGGTTGTGGATTCGAGCCTTAGCTGGCTCAAGTAAGCTGGGGCTTTTCATCCAGGAGAAATCCATGAGTTTGTCATCAGAAATGGTCTACCAAAATGGTAACAAAATCCAAAATGAGCTTAAACTTGCAACTTTGGATAGCATAGCCACCAGACATGATGTGTCAGTTGCAACGTGTAACATGTGGCTGCTCAGGGTCGTTAAATAACTGCATTAAGTCAATATTTTTATTGTTATTAGAATACTGGTTCCACCCAGCCCTAACACACACCTCCCAGAATGTTGTTTTGCTTGTGTCACTATTGCACTGCACATGCAAAATAACACAGTACTTCTCACTCAAAGTAGTGAAATGTTTGTGAGAATTAACATAATGACTTTGATGATAGTAAAGTTTTGCCCAAGACTTAATATGTAAAATAAGACAACGATCAAGGTCTGAAAAAATGATGAAGGTTAAAGCAGTGATTGATGACGACGACGGCAGCGACGACCAACACCACCACCACCACAACCACCACCACCATCATCACCATAATTATCAGCACCACCATCACCACCACTACCATCATCATTACCACCACCATCACCACCACCATCACCACCATGATCACCATCACCACCACCATCACCACTACTATCATCATCATCATGATTCCCTGCTACCCTTTTTTCATCCTCACCTGATCTGACTTGAGCTTTCTGGCCTCTTCCATCGCCTTTCTTCTTCCCTCTAGTTTGCTGTTCGATATCTTTGCGAAGCTGTTCTCTTATGTCGTATAATTTGGTGTGTTTCTTAGCGAGAGACTGTCGGTCCTGTTTCATCTGCCTCGTTTTTGTATCCAGAGCCTGGTTTGATATTCCCTGTACTCCCTGTCAGGAAGAAGATGAAGGAACAATTCAAAGTATAAATCAAGTGAGGAAAACCATCTCCATAGATAAACAGTACCACACTAAAACACAGACTATAAGGAACTGTGCAGGTGTTCATACCACAATGTAAAAGGATAAGTGAACTAAGAGAAAAAAAGGTTACTTTGCAAAAAGCTTGATTAGAATGGCCAGAAGTCAGTCCAATAATTGAAGAGATTATATGAGTATTAGCATCCCCTAGATCTGAAACGTGGTAGATAATGGTTCATCTACAGTGACCTAAATGGCATGGGCCATACCTTTCCAGTAATTCTATGCCCTTATCAACCTATAAATCCTACTAACACACCCATCAAGGCCGCCTTCTCAAGCTTGGCTCACCTTCACCCACCTCGTATCTCTGAAAAAGTTTCTGAATTGATCGATTGATTGATTGACAGATTGATTGATGGACTGAATTACATTGAAATAAAATTGAATTATCCTCTGTTATTTTCATCTGTCATATCACCTTCCGATTCTATCACTTATCATTACCCAACCCTGATGCCTGTTGTTCAGTTATAACAATGGCTATATTGTCTACATACTTCCTCACACACCCCTGAGGTACCCCAGATTATCTCCATCACCTGATGCTTCTTACCTGTGGTATTCCTTTTTGTTCTAATCTCAACTGAAGAGTTTTATCAATCTGTCTCCTCATGGCCTCTACCATCTTCTGTTTAGTTAGCTCCTCTGAATTAAAAATAAATATATCCGATAAAAATGTTGTTATTGTTATTTTTTTCTTTAAACAGGTGATTCGTTGCAAGAAGCCACGAGAAATGAATGCTGACTTAGTTCACACTGCAATCTTTGTTGGATTGAAAGTTTGGATCACTCTGAACATAACACGATATCCTCAATCCAAGATATTTTATGCATTCATGGCCATTTTGCTGCTTCTTATTAAGAAATTTATAATATAATGTTAATCTTGCAAAGAAAAGTTTGTGCCTGTATACTCCAATATGCAGATGAGGCAAGGGCATAGGCCACCCCCCCTACAGTCACCACGCCCCAAAGTCATAGGGCCTTTGTGTACACCTCTAGGCAAAACCTATATTTGGGTAGTGCCTGAAAAACCTAAGGAGGGGGGGGGGGGTTGCCTTAGGTTTCCAGAGGCTGCTGTAAAGTTCTGGTTTAATATTATCATTCCTGCTCTGATTTCGGTATATTATCTTAGCTTATACCTCTAGTTACCGTATCTTTCATTTACCGGTCAGTGATGCTAAGGAATATGGTAAAAGTAAAAAAAAATGCAAGCTTTAAACTGAAGGATAGTCAAAACCCCTAGATTATCACAATGCTCAAAGTTCTTTGTTGATGACAAGAATAGGTTTACCAGATTCGACCAATTCTTCTTCCGATTCTTCCGAGGTTTCAGGAGTTGGGGATCGGATTCGGGGTGGGGTTGGTGATGGAGGAGGTTTAGCTTCTTCCGTTTTCTGCTTCTGGAAAGATATGGACACCAATAAACTCACCTTTAATTAAGCTTATGTGGGGGCAATTATGCAAGATTAGATATACAATATGCAACTGTTCTTGAAAAATACTGATTAGAATGAGACAGGAAAAAGAAAACAGTGCATATGGAAAAATATATTTGAAAAGCAAATTTTGTGGTCCTGTTGGAAATCTCCAAAAGGAAATTGCTTTGATAAATATAGCAAAAATATCTCCATTAGTAACCACTTCTCTGACAAGATGTCCTTACAAAACAGAGTGATAGAGACATTCTTACACATTGTACGCTAAGCATACGCTACAGATTAATTTGCATTGGCAGGGTTGTTGACTTGCTAATCTCGTAAACCCTAGGCTACAATACCCTACATAGCTAATGTGTTAGGCTACAAAGTTAACAATTCTCATGGTTATTGAAAAGAACGAGATCTAAACATTTCCTCTTTTGCAATCCATCGAATAGTGTCGCTTTATGGTAATAAATTCATCAGCAAGTCAACTTTCATGTCATCTAAAAGCAGTTCTTTCACAAAAATTTGAGCAAGATTTTGATAACTCACTGTTTGTTTCAGTTGCTTAACTTCATGCAACTCCCTCTCTCTATCTTTCAGCTGCGCTTCATACTCCTTTGATTTCTGCAAACAAGAATGCTTTATGTCACAACATAGAATGTCTGCCTACATCAGTTACTAACAAAGAAAACTTTAACAATGCTCTCATTGGTCATAGAATGTTCTTGGACTCACACAAGGTAGCAAAATAGTAGGTAGCAATTTTAGGTAGCAACTTCACTGTAGATAGCAAAAATAGTAGGTAGCAATGTAGGTAGCAAAGTAGGTAGCAACTTTACTGTAGGTAGCAAATATATATTCCAAAGGTAACAAATAGATTTGGAAATACAATATTAAATGCAGACATTCACTACGTATGAAGTTTAGTAACCACAGCTGTTTTTTTTAATTGGTCAAGTAATTGCTTTAAAAGCACAGCTGCTAATAAGTTATTAAACTTTTTAATAATTCTTAATTAAAGCAGGATCAGTTCTTTTCAAATTGCCAGTCTTGCAATATTAGTGGAAAAAAACCAAGACATTTCTTCGGCAAAAGTGTGTTACTTGGTATCAAAAGAGTTGTCAAACTTGTTAACACACTCAAAGCTTCAACAAGAATTTTAACAAATAGACCCCAATGAAATTTAAAATATTGTCAAAAATTGAAATCTTGAGATACTAAAATTGAGATAGAATTTATGTTAGTTATCACAATCTGCTAAATAAGTGACATTTTAATTTAAGATGAAAAGCCATGCAACAATACCTTCACTTTAGCCTTGCAACTTCATAATTTGTAACCCATTGTAAGAAACTATGTCAGTAATTTCATGATAAATAAAACAAGCAAACATGTATAAACAAATGCAAAACTTTCGCTTTCCCGACATCAGTACATATCCCTTCGGAGTCTAATCCCTGACAGATGCAAGCATTTCGGTATCCACATGCCATGACAGTTATTTCTATACAAGTTTTTTGTCAGAAATCTGGCTTACCTTTAAGACATTCTGGATCTCTTTACGATGTCTTCTCTCACTATCTGACCCGCCTTTTTTCTCTTCCTTTAATGTGGTTGCCATGTTTTCCAACAAAGCCCTGAGTTCTTTGGTATCCTTGCTGTATCTCTTCTTCTGATCTTTCATCTTAGCCTCCCATCTTTTCTCCAGCTCGTTTCTGTCGCCCTTCAAAGAGGCTCTCGCCTCTTGAAGCTGTCCAAAGAGAAAATGAGATGATGATCGCATTGTGAAAGGAAGACACTAGACACATTTTATCACGCAGCTTAATGTAAATTTAATAATGACTGTCAACAAAAGAAACAGAAAAGTGATGCAATTTGAATTGATATAAGTACACTACTACTACCACAAATTTTTGAAGTGAACCCGAAAAAAAAGGGAAACATTTTGAAGAATTGATCAAGAGGCCATCATGTAGTACATAAATATAGATAATTAAAAAAATTGAGACCGACCCACAGGCATGCTCACATTAATGTATGTATGTACATGTGTGTATGCGTGCGTGTACGTGTGAGTGTGTATGTATGTACATGTATGTATGTTCATGTATGTATGCTCAGCAGAATGTTCCATATTATGAGCCTACTGAAATGTTAAATTGTTCCTTCAATCTTTCTGTGAATTCATTGTTAAAATGTTTGCAGAAAGGGTGGGCACAAAGTTGCACTTGCAAGCCACTATAAGCTTTCGCACCCTATCTGCAAGCTGCAACACTTCAAGATAATAACAAACAAATGACAATATATGGGAACAGAAAGATTAGAAAGTTTAACATGGCCATTGTCCATCTGTTATGTTGAAATATCTGATCACAATAAGGCCCTCCCTACATACACACTCCCCTTCATCTCATGTGCCTCCTTTCAATCATTCTGTGAATTCATTGTTTCATTTGATTTATGGTTTTGGTGTTAATGAATTTCATGGATGCATTTGATTTATGAGTTTATGGTTCATTAGATTCATGGATGTCAACAAAAACATTGCTCCAATATTATTGGGTTCAAATGGCTGCATTTTAAAAAGGTTAGATTTTTTTCTTTACCAATTGCAGAAAGTTTTTGTGCTTGCAGCTCACTGGTCAAATTTGCCCACTTGTGGTTTACAGCAAACTGTAAACAAACTTGATAACATTTAAGGTGTTTGCCATCCACATCAACTTCCTTTTTTCTCAACTGAGATCCTTAATATCTTAAATGGAGCATTTTGAGTATTACTTTGATAAGTGGGCATTGATCTTTGCAACATACTATATTTTGAAGACACCATCCAGTCATAAAACTAATGGTGGGTGACCTTTGACCTTACCTTCTCTTCATATTCTTCTTTCATTTGCTTCATCTCCGAGTGCTGTTTCTTTATTAATTTCCTCTGCTCTGCGATTTCATCTTCATCTACCAGAGTACCAAGATTTGACCTTTTGCCTAAAATTTGTAATCAAATACACGGAGATGTTCAGTAAATTCATCACCTAGAGTATTTCATGCAAGATTCATTTTATTTTGCATGAACAGAAAGTCGATTGTGGATTATTTGCGAACAATTTGAAGAAATTGAAAGAACTTTATCTTCGAGACGTTTTCTCGCTAATCACAGTGTTAAAAGATATATCCCATTATTTGGAGAGTTTTAATGAGACCTTTTGTCTTTACAGTCCAGTTGGAATCACTACCTGTGATATATCTGCTTCTAACTTGTGTGTCATTGAGCCTAGCCTCTGTATTATCTCTATGGTGGATATCTGTCTCTAACTGGACTGTCATTGAGCCTAGCCACTGTATTATCTCTATGGAGGAAAAAATCACAAACATTCTCTCGTCACTTCACTGTTGAAATTACTTACAGCATTGTTATGTGTACAAACTACCCAACCTCTCAGTTGGATATCTTCAGCAGAAATTTCAAAAATCCGGAATTAATAGATGGGATTGCAATTTTCACAGCCCCCCCCCCCCTCCCCTATTTGTTCTATTAAGGATCTTTGGATGGCCACATGTGTCTGTTGTCATCAAATACATATTTCATTAGCCTAATTGATTAGAATAATTTCAGCACCATGGGGTTACTTACCTAACTTTGACTGTAGGTCTTCGAGAGCAGCCTGAGAGACGGAGTGGTTATCATGCATCTCTTTCATCTCTTTTAGAAACATTGATTGCATCTTCTCCATCTCAGCCTGTTGACGAAAGACAAGTCATTTAGCATATTTAACATTAAAACAACGCATAACAAGATTCTCCCAATATTTTTTTTTTTAAACCATTTATAGGTAAAATAATTATCCATGCAATAGCAGGGTTAGTCACGAGGAATAAAAAAATGTCATCCCTGTGTAACAGGAACAACCCTATCCCCTTTTTCCTTATCATTACCAATAATATGTTATATGATTTTATAATGAAAATTAACATTCTGACACAATTAACAAACAAAAATGTAGTGCAACAAACAAATAAACTGAAATGATCATGAAATGGTAATAATGCACCTCAACATTCACAGCGAATATTTCAGTTATCCATGATTTTACAAGTTTCCATGACAACATGTAAATGGGACAAGAATCTACTGAACCATTACACCTCAACATCCATAGTGAATATTTCAGTTATTCATGATTTTACAAGTTTCCATGACTACATGTAAATGGGACAAGAATGTAATGAACCATTACACCTGAACATTCATAGTGAATATTTCAATTATTCATGACTTTACAAGTTTCCATGACAACATATAAATGGAACAAGAATCTACTGAACCATTACACCCCAACATTCATAGTGAATATTTCAGTTATCCATGATTTTACAAGTTTCCATGACAATATATAAATAGGACAAGAATCTACTGAACCATTGCAGCTCAACATCCATAGTTGAATATTTCAGTTATTCATGATTTTACAAGTTTCCATGACAACATATAAATGGGTCAAATCTACTGAACCATTACACCTCAACATCCACAGCAAATATTTCAGTTATCCATGATTTTACAAGTTTCCATAACAACACATGAATGGGACAAGAATCTACTGAACCATTACAAAATATATTTTATCCCAACACTACTCAACTAAGGTAATGCTTGAATCAAGTAGACTTCACCTGAAATTTAACAATGTAGAGTGACAAGGACACAACCAAAGCACACACTGGTATCACAAGGCCACAAGGCCACAATTACACTTGAAACATGCAAGAATGTGAAACCAGTTTAAAACTGCAAAGGTTGACTATACAACGATACAAACTGTTAGAGTCTTATAGTTTTTTGTTTTTTTTGGCTAACCTTGTGGTTCTCACTTTGCTCTTTTTTCCACTCAACAAATTCACTCCTCATCGCTTCTTCTTGAGCAGTCAGTTCTGCCTTTTCCTGTTTAGAGAATAATTAATGACGAAACACATTAAGATAGAAGTTTTTATTACACGAAAATGCACCCACATACTTAATCATAAACATACAGATCATAAACATACCAGGTACAGTGATTTCCAAAATATCTCTAATTTATGATAACTTTACTTCCAATGCCTTTTGGCTAGCGCAGAACTAAATTTTTGTAATTTGAACATCTTCAAATGTGTGAAAATAAAAAAAACTGATGGTTCACAATCCTCAGCAAAGTCCTTGCTAGTGATGTGAGCCTATTCAAATGTGATAATTATACATACTACCTTTTTAAGCAAATGATGGGATGATAAAAGCTGAAATAACTTTCTGTGATAGCAAACCAACATTTACCCTCTACATTTCTTTTCCAAATATGTGGGCTGTGAATGAAGGTAAGGGAATGGGGGGTGGGAGTGCAGGGGGTGAGTTGGAGTGAAGAGGGAAATATTTACAGAATTGTTTGAGTTTCTACCTCTTGCTCTTGTTTCTGCCTTTCCAATTGTTCTTCTAATCTGCCTCTCTCTTCTACCAGCTGTGACTGAGTCACCTTCAACCTGTCTTTCAATTCCTCCATCTCGTGCTCCAACTTTTCCCGCATCTCGTCCATCTTCTTCATCTCAGTCTGAGATTCATGAGGGTGGGCACCCTGCGAGACATACTCTGGGTGTTTTCGAAGGAGATGGGACTGCAGGAAGGCAGCCTGCGTGAACGCTTTGGGACAGTATGCACACTAGGAAGAGAATGAATGACACAGACGAGTTAGAACATGATACATACAGAAATATGTACAAGGCAGGACATGGTCTTGAAGTTTTGTTGCCATCTGCATGTTTCATTTGTAAAAGTTGTCAAAATGTGGGGAAATATAAGCCTCATCATGATTGTCTGACAGTTAATTGCACAAAAGTTAAATAAAAATATATATAATTTAAACTGTCTGGTTAATTTTTCTTGTGGTCATGTTTAAAACCGGAATGTCTGATGCCGCTTTAATTCGCAACAATACAAGTAAACGTTTACACCTGTCATTCTGATTCCTTGTAAGACAAATCACTCTACTGAATAAAGAAACCATAAAATTATGATACCGTAAATATTTACCACAAGTGGCTAATAAAATACAGGTGGGTGAGGCTTTCATACATTTTCTCATCACCATCCTCAAAACCATTTTGAATATTAGTGGATGGAAGAATAACATTTGAGAGTACATTTCCAAGGATAAGACACTAAACTATTTAAGCTGTCATTCCAAGCTAACTTTCAGATATGCTCATCAATGTTACTTGTATGCTTACTGATAGAGAATCAGCCTGTTTTTATTTCTCACCTGATGGTAATTATTAACGCCTGACTGTATCAGATTCTGCTGGGCCTTCAGAAGTTTCTTTCGTTTATGACTCTCTTGTTTGACTTTGTAGAGCTGTTCAGTTATGACCTCCACTTCCTTTTTTCTCTCCTCCTCTCGCTGATGGGAAGTGGATGCCTCCTCCTTGAGGGATTGAACGGTCTCCGTAAAATAATCTTGTGTGTGCTGTAAATGGAATATTAAGAACAGCTGAGGAATGATAGCTCCAGATACTGGAATATATTATATTGGAAGGAGGGGGAGGAGGGGGAACTAATATTGTAGTGAAGTGAAATTTTGTTGTTTGCACCCTTTGAATATTTATATGTGTTACGTAATAGGTTGTTGTAGCGTTAGTAGCTTTTGCACATGTGTTTGTCAGTTCTGTACACGTTGTTGTATGGCAAGCAGCGTCCCTGCAGAGCTCCGGGGTTCGCCTCGTTATCCCTTTCATAGTTTGTTAATTTTATTTAATCTGGATCGTTAATTGTCCAGAAATACCTATATCTGTACTGTCTGGAGTCAGTGAGGAGATGTCACCCTTCTTAGAGGCAGGATGCCTCAGGTTTTGGATGGTATAGGCTTCAGGCTCGAAGCCACTGGTTTTTCCAAGATGGCGGTTCCATTAGTACTATATAGCATGCTGGCTAGCATTGATGGAGTCTCGATGTCCGCGAGCGTAGAGAGTTATTGTTACCCGCGAGCGAGTTGACTTTAGTATAGTAAGAGATTAAGCCATAATTATTTTTTCATATGCCGTATGTACCCTATTGTTATTTAATTAAATTGTAGTTTTAAGTGTTGCCCCTTTGGCTAGGTTGTACTTGACCATACAGAGTACATGTTAGGTTGTGTATTTGGACCTTGGTCCTACGGGTGCGTAGCGTGCATTGTTGATCTTGAAGCACGTGTGCTAGTATTGCGTACTTTTATACTGTAGTGTTACAGTACCAGTTAGGTTGGGTTTTAGTTTACAGAAAGTAATTGACAGTGAAGTGTATTATTTATTGTACCTGTATTTTAGTATTGTACTGCTCGTGGTGTAAAGAGCGTATTCGTATTTTGTATTTTGAACATTATTGTTACTGTTGTTAACTAAAGAGTTGCCTCAGAGATTGTCCTTTAATCTTAGCCATTCTGGACAGCTATAGAGTGACAAGTCTCTTGAGAGTTTGTGGGTTCAGGAGGTGAAATTCCTACTGTCTAGGAACAGTTAGGTAGAAATGCCTATAATGGGTTGCAGCTGGCATGTGTTGCCCTGACCGTTATGAAGGTGCCAAAAGTCCTCGCCTGTTGGCAAACGTTTTATATTATTATTGCAGATTATTTCATTATGTTCATTTTACATTTTATACAGTTTTGTGCGGGTGCCATGTTGTATTAATACGTCATAGATTGAGCATAGGTTCTGTGCATATTACATAGTATTGAGTATAGGTTTTCCCCCAAGTTTTAATTAAGCCATTTAAGATTATTAAGCCATTTATTGTTCATATGTATATTTTCATTTAGAGTTTGCAATAAATTGTCAGCCGTTGTTTCATCGCAAGAACACTCTTGCATCCTCATTTATCACTTGTGAGTTCGAAGCGAAGGACCCTAAATCCGGTAATTTCCCCCCACCATCCGCGGTTCGCTTCAAGATGAAGAATATGAATTATTATATTAACAAACATGATGACATATTGTAACCATGACATCCACTGTTGGCCAACCAGGCAAGGAACTCCTTCACCCTTGTGAAATTTTCTTGAAACTAACGTTAGCACCAAAAATCATTTTGATTATAACAGGGTGCATAGTGGAAACATTTAAAGCACACTCCACATGGGCGCATGCCTTACAGTTTCTAATGTTTCTTTTTCCCATTTAATTTGGTAACTTCAATATCTCTGCCCAAACTTGCCTCCTGCCAACCCACATCCACACCCAACCACACAACCCCACCCCCTTCCCACCCCTCATTTTGAGAAATCCTGGATCCTCCACTGTCCACAAGTTATAAAGATGTCCTTTGACAGACTAGTCATGTGCTGTTAAACTCTATGATCCTATTGTGATTAGAAATGAAAAATGGTACCTGGAAACTATGTACAGAGACCGACCATAGAACTTTGTTATGAACAACACATATTGTTAACATCTCCTTCAATTTTCAGCTGCATGTTCATTCAATGTAATTAGTTACATACACATCAAGACCAATCAAATTAGATGGATTACTTCAATAATCAAAATTCTGCTCATAGATAGGGTTGATCCTCGCATTAAATTGAAATATCTGCTTGTCCTTCAACTTAAACACACATATGAGGTGTTCTTGTGTACTTCATCTCCCTTACATTTCTCTCCTCCTCTTGGCTTTAATCCTCCTCTCCCCGCCCCCCCCCCCCCCCCACCTTTAAGCAGAAGATGAAAAGATATGTATGTCTCCATGCAGTTGTCACCTTGAACATGAAGAAAAGGATCTTAAACAGCTTCAATATCATCTTTGAAGTTACTGCAGTATAAACACCACACTGTGGTGTGACATGGAGTGGACAGGTCACACAGAATGGAGGTAGAATAAAGCACCACCCAGCTCATATACATTTCTCATTGGGCATTCTCCAGGAGGAAGAGCCCTCCATAGCTCCAAACATATCAAGCACTATCTAACTGACCCCAACAAAAGCTAACAGTCACTTTCAGATTAGAAAAGACCCCTGTGAATACTTACCACAAGGTATTGTATGATTAACTGTGACATCTTAAATACTTTCAAGAAGTTCTGATCCACAATCCTAGTATCTACTTCTTCTTCAATGTCACAGTACGCTATACTGGATATGTTCTCTCTCAGTACTTCAACATCAAGAGTTCTTGTGAGATGGTCAATATTCACTGAAGCTATGAATTATATAAGGGATAAAAAATAGACTAAAATTCTCTTTTAAAATTCTCAGCTTCCCTCTGATGAGGTTCAAAATTTCAGGACTTAGATAATTGATTTCATTGAAGCATTACTTATATATCTGTTACAAAACTGTATGAAACATTAGATGTTAATATGTAAGAAGTGGCATATAAGGATATCAAACATTTCTCACTACAGCCCTTGTAAAAAAAAGAGTGGGTAATTCCCTGAATGGATGATACTATGGGAATGGTTAATAAACTGTGTAGAAAATACTCGGAGTAGAAGATACACAATCTTAACTCAGTCATATCCGGGCTGTCTGATAACATTTACTTACCAATCTTTCTCCAATCAATTCTCTCTTTTCTCCTATTTAAGACAAATCCTGCATTTCCCCCTTGTCTGGGGACATGGCTGCCGTACCCATTGGGTACACCACCATTAGCAACGCCATGGCTGTCAAAGCCTGCACGGGGACTGGAAGCATAACCATTCATTTTACTCAAGACAAAATTATGCTGTAGACAATGGAAAAGAAAGAATTTAAAATGTATCAGTGTGAAACCATGCTAAATAGTTACACTGACCTTAATTCACACGAATAATGAAGAACTTTGAAGGAAATTAGAACTACAGATCATATCTTGAAACTCTGCATGTCATATTCCATATCACTGATTGCTTCATATTCACAAAATCATGAAAACATGAGTCCAAACTAGGCAATTTTGTATTCTTTCTTAACTTATCCAGATCGTAGTAGTGCCAAACATCCACCACTAATGACCTAACATCGTGGCAAAGAGGAAGCTCACCTCTTAAGTTTTGGGTTTTTACCTTTTATCTGTCTTCAGCAAAAAAAACGTATCATATAGACAGGATTCAAAGCTGCAGAAGGATGCCAACTTGAGGCAGACCAAAAGCCTGATAATGATCAGAAATATATGCGACATGGCTCCTAAAAGTCTAAGAATAACCTGAATTCATTACAATCAGGAGCACAGATTTGCATCCAACGTTTTCGCATAACTAATACCTATGTAAAGCTGCTATACGCAATGAGCCGTATGACCGTTGGCGATATAATTTGAGGAAATTCATAGAGTTTATCAATAAGTGGCCATCAAAAACGCATTTGATCATCGAATTATTTCAAAATATTCTTACCTATGATAACCTTTCACAGAATGGTGTGTAGTACTTCATTTTATTGGTGTAACTAACGACGCCGTACAGTTGAACTTCGATCTCTTGGTTGGAATTTCAGTGATAAATATTTTTGTTAGGTGACTATATTGCAATCCCATTTTCAGCTATGTGCTTGGCGCGTCATAGGCCAGTGGTTTCTCTCCGAGTGTACATTTCACACTCACGTAAGTATACTTCCGCGTTCACACTCATATCCATCTAATTCGATAACTTGTCGTTTTGGTGACTTTTGTCGGCTTTCCCAATGCCGCATAGGAACTTGCAAGGACATCGTCCCAAGTTGCGGAAAGTTGGCAAGAATTTCTTTCCTCGGAGAATTTTGGAATGTATGGGATTAGAGAAGGGGCGGCGATCTGTTTCAAATATTGGGGGGGGGGGGCATTGGATGCAGGCGAATTACTATCAAAGCGGAGAGCCACCATTGGTTGGCGCGCAGCGTACAAGAAACTTTCTGGTTTTGATAGCCCCCCAGATCACCGAAAATGGCACTTCACGGGCTTGAAAATGACCAACCAGAGGTACACTTTTGCCTGAGAACCAAGTATTTCCTAATAGTTTTTTTTTTTTCATTCATAACCTTTTTTCAAGATTGTCACCAGTCACACATCATGTTCGACCTCATTGCATCTCCTGTGGATCATTGATTTTGTAGGTAATTCTACGTAACGCCCCACAATACCCATCAGCCCCACTTTTCAAGGTTTTAAGCCCATTATTTGTTCAGAATTTGAATAATAAATTCACTTCAAAACATACCCATAATGTTGCACAAAATTTCATCTATGGACAACCAATATAGAAAAACCCCCCTCAACCCCTAATTAACAGACCGATCAAAATTGCACGAGTAGAGGGAAGTATGATGAAGAATGTTGGTCAAGGAATTTTCGAAAATTCAGACACAGTTAAGTTATTGGTGTACAAATATTAAAACCTCTTATAACGGCTACTATAAAACTTCGATGTCATAGAAAATACCAAAAAAATATGCTGGAGGGGGAGCGGTCTCCACCCTTCGCACCCCCTCCCTTGGCTACGCACCTGCGGTTAGAAATCTTGTAGGAAACAGGCCAAATGGAAACCCAGTGAACCCATATCGATGTGGATCATATATATGATTGTGCGTACTTACACTCATACACAAGAGGCAAACCAAATTTCATTACGGATGCGGTCCGTCTGGTTTCATTCCGAAAAAACAGTAAAAGCTACTTTCGGTCATATATAGTAACAAATTGTGACACGGTTAGACAGGCTCCTTGCGAGGAATTTGCCAAGGGAGGGGCAAAGCTTGTACCCAGACTTTCTAAGCGTAGCGCCACCATACGTTGGCGCGAAGCGCAAAAGAAAATTTTGGCCGAAAATGCCTCCCAGATCGCTGGAAATGGCACTTCCCAGGCCTTGCAAGTTGCATCTAAGGATTTTCTATTTTGAAATTACTATCTATATCATAAAAAAATACAAAAACATATGCTTCAAAAAAACTATGCCATCATATATTGGGGGGGTATTAGATACTATATCCCCCACCTAAAATATTGGGGGGACATGTCCCCCCCCCCCGTCCCCCACCCCCATGATCGCCGCCCATGGATTAGAGTTACATTAGTCGATCGTGGTCTCTAAAATGTGTGAGCAGTCTTGCGAACTTCCCAAGAATGAAATCCGGGTGCAACTTTCATGGACATTTCTCGATGATGAGAATCATGTAGCAAATAAAATCAATCAACACTTCCTGTAAGTCCGAGCGTCTAGCAAAATGAAACGAAGTATTTAGATTATAATGAAAATTACCCATTCACTGTTTTGTACAGCTCACATTGTATAATAATAATAATAATAATAAACAGTTCTTATTAAGCGCCCGTAACAGAAGTCTCAGGGCGCTTTACAAATAAAAAAGTCATAAAATACATAAAGAATACAAGTCAAACACACAGCAAAAGAAGCAAATGACCGCTGACCAGACAAGGAACATGCAACGAAAGGGCAAACCAATAAGAAAAACCAGTGTCTGGCCATCGATCCTGACCTATTCTAAAAATAAACCATACCAATTTGACATAAAATCAAACATGTATATACAAGAGAAAAGTTTTTAATAAAAAATTGTCTCACAATATGTACATAGACAATGAATTACTGAGTAAAGAGATGAGTTTTCAGAATTAACAGAATTAAATCACTACGGGGTTGTTCGTGATAATTTGTTAAGGATAGTCACCCAAATGGTATATCCTTGTCACGGAAAGCAGCACAAGTTCACTATACTGATACGCTCATCTCAGCATCAGTCCCCAGTTACATTCTGACCATGCATGAAGTTTTACCGTAGGCTACTTCGATGCTCTGCCCATGTGGTTATTATACGCGGTGATATTCCATAATGCAGAATCACGATCCCTTTACCAGCAAAATAGCGGGTACTAATTTAGAATCCGTACCAATCGACCCTACTTCCTAACCCCTAACCCCTACTTCCTAACCCCTACTTCCTAACCCTATTCCCTACTCCCTAACCCTATTCCCTACTTCCTAACCCTATTCCCTACTTCCTAACCCTAATTCCTAACCCCTAACCCTACTCCCTAACCCTACTTCCTAACCCCTAACGTTATTCTGCCGATTCGAAGTTAGTTTTCTCATTCATATGGTACGGATTCTAAAGTTAGACCAAATAGCGTTCCTTTATCCCTTTTCGTTTAAACGAAAAGGCCAAGCAGCGTCCTTGGATAAAGCCCCCAGTCTCGGAGTCGAGACAACGATTAAGCACTTTTTTCCCTGTTGGAATAGAGCAGGCAGCTGCCACTTGCAGCTCCTCGAACACAGTGCATGTTTACAGCGCTGGTGTAATTTTTTTTTTGGGGGGGGGGGGCGGAAGTATAATGATAACCTATACAAACAATTACGTAACGTACCGTAATTGATTGAATAAACATACAGGTGTATGCTTAACATAACAATAACAATTATTACCGGAAAATATTAGCAGTGTTCTTTCCACAATGCCTTACAAAGATCGCCCCGAGGGAACGCTCGTTCTTGACAAACGTAAAACGAGCCATACTGGAAGTATCCTCACTCAAGCTGCTGAAATTTGCATCCAATTCCTAGATTGCGTAATAGAGTTATTAATAGTTCATATCGTGACAGTTTTATACCATATGTGAAATTGAAGCAACCAGGTGGGATATCATAGTTGTACACTTAGATCGTTTGGATGGGAGGGGCGGGTGGGGGGGGGGGAGGAGGGTTGGACATTGTTCCATTGAACTTTGCTATTAATAAAAGTCACCCAAGAAAGAATCTGGGCACGGAAAAACAAATAACCGAACCACTGATCCGCTCTCAAGCCCTGTCTCCTTGCATCGAGACTGTCATTGTGTGATCATCGTCAGGGGTGTATGGCACGATTTCCCTACAAGGGGAACATAATGCTACACATGATCTTAAGCCAATTACTGGGGACTAGCGGGGTCAGGTTCCCTTATGCTTCTTCTCAGAACATTTACATATAGTATAAATACAGACTAATATTATTTTGATGACTAAAAAAGAAGTTTTTTTTTGTTGACTAGAATTTTTTTGTCAGAATGTCTGATTTAAAATGTGTCAATATCATTTTCCATCCATATACTTTATATAGCTTACCCTTCTCCCTTGACTGGATAGGTCCGCTGCAGAGGAGTACTATGTGGTATTCCTGACCTGACTGGGGCCGGGAATCAAAAGAGCAGAAACCAAGTCGATCGGTCCCGAGGAGTGATCGAACACCATGCAGCGGCGTAACGATGAGTCTGGGGGCCCCTGGGTCCAGGGAAGGAAGGGCCCCCTGGCTGCTGCGGAGAATCAACCGATGTGCGCGCAGCGCACATCACGAGCGCGAAGTCCCAAAGGCGTGGGTCCAGGGCCCGCCTTAGGGCCCTGGAAGCTCTGGGGTTCTACAAGCTCTCTGGTGCAATCTAAGCCGTATATGGAACATTTCGTGGTGATTTTATCGACTGAGATTTTGGGGAAAATCTGCGTTCATATAGATACATATTTGGTCCGCCTTGTCTGTCATACTGGGAACATGATAAAATGTGTTGCAAAGCTAGAATACATTAAGAGATTGAAAGGACAATAACACCAAATGACCAATGTCCAATTAACATAAACATGTATATTTCCACCCGTGGCGTTACTCCTGTGGACAAATGGTATCCAAGTTCCCGAGAACTTGGAAAGGCTAGAGCTTGAATTTACTGAGCCTGGCCTTCTTGTCAGCAAACATATCGATTAGTCCATCTATACAAATCCACATACAAATCCACACACAAATCTTAGGCATCGGCGATTTGGCCGATAGCTGAGGAAAGCATCAGCCAAAGGGGTTCAAAATATGCCAAATTTGTGTCATTTGGCCAGTTATCGGCCAATGTCATGTGGCAACCCTGACCGAGAGCGAATTCATTGAAATTAGAGGCGCTATTTCGCTATAATATGTACCAGCGTAGCCTATCAAGTTCCAGTGTGCACCTCAGGCTCTTGAGTCAGTCGTGCGGAAAGAAGGATACGAGATTTGCAGGGGCATATGATTTATGACGAACGTATTCACGCACAGAAAAATATGTCCATTGTCTCGTTTATAGTTTCTTTTCCAACGAAAACGTGCCGTTTCCAAAAAAAAAGAAAAAAAAGGGTATCCTTCTTCTAAGTTCTGTACATCAGTGCAGCGGGGGCCCCCTTTGATCGGGGGCCCCTGGGTTTGCCCCGTCCGAGCCCATAGGCGTTACGCCGCTGACACGATGCAATGGCGTTCACATGATTACAAAGGTAGGGAAGGGGTAAGTCCAAAATCCCCCCGGACTCATTTAGATATAGGGCGCTGAAGCTTAATTGATTGCATGGAACTGACGCGAATCAGGGATTTTATAAATGAAGGGAGTGGGAGTTGGGATCATTGAAGCCGACTCGCATGTACGGCGTGGGTTGTTCTTCCCCAGAAATGTTGAAATGTAGACATCGTTTTTGAGCATATTATTAGACTATAAATTTGAGGTACGACGGCCCTAAACGCATCATTGTGCTTATAAATACTACTTGAGCTGTGAGAATAGGAAGGGGATTTAAATCTGTAGTAGCTGTCTAATTTTCTCCGTCTGAACGCAAAAATTGCCCCTCCACTTCAATCAACAACGTCGTACCAGGGATTCCATAACAACTCCCTGGTCTTACATGTGACCGGATATTCAGTCTGTTTCTCTTTCCCACGGTAAAGTTGTGGTCATTTCCGAGGTTTATGCCCTGTTCTCAGTTCGATGTTATTTAGAGCTATTATCGCGATACCTTTGTTTGATGAGCTGCCACTAATATTGGGTGTAAATGTCGTACCACAACTTTCTTTCAACTGGCATATTCTTCCCACCACATGATAGTTGAAGACTTGGCCTGTCATGGCACCTGCAAATTTCTATATCATGAATGTTTAGATTTTAAGCTAGAAGAGGAACATTAGAATTCTCAACCACAACCCTTCCGTCTACTCTCAGCCTTGGAGTAATATCAATTAACCAAAGAATTTCTAAAATGGTTTAAAGCACCTTCACCCCTCCTTATTTTCACATCATCTGTACTTTGATTTATACTCTTTCAAATAGAGGCAGAAAACGATGATAGGGACTGAAAATAAGCCTAAAAAAACAACGCAAGAAGGCAATTTAACGCTTTTTTTAAAAAAAAATAAAGGTAAAAATTAAAAGGAAAATACCGGAAATGGGGCAAAAGGGAACCCCAAGAAATTTTCCTTGGCCTAATTAGGGAGAATACTTCCAACAAGTAAACAAACCTTTTCCTTTCCAGTGGTGAAGACTTCCCGTCTGGACAATGACTTTGTGTGATTATCTTTTGCACACGACCTGCGTATATTAGCAGTTTCATTCATTCCAAAATAATTCGTACTTTTATCTGTCGCGATCAAGCAAATCAATTGTGATAAAATTTGTTACTAAGGCTCGCAGCGCCCCCGCAACTACTTGTATAATAGTTTGCACCAATTGAAGTGACCCTTTTAAAACATAGTAAAAGTTGCTGATAGACTAGATAAGCTCATTGGTCCATAGAGTTGCTGAGGGAAAATCCCGCACAGCTGATTTGCGTACTGCTCAAACAATAACAGCGCAGACACACACATGTAGGGCTCTGTGGAAAGATCGTCATCACTTTCTTTGTTGACGAGCAGTCCGGTCAAATTCGACTATACTCAGTGGAGAAGGTGAGTAAAATGAATCAGTTCTCTTTGTCTCGAATTAAGAGTATTACTTTGTAACAAGGGCGCAAAGCATAAATAATTTTGCATCACATTTAGATAAGACCGGTACGGTATTTTGGATTCTCTCTCTCACACTCGAGATATACCTGTTAGTGTTTACGTTGTCGTATTACTTACTATTAGTTACTCTGGCCTAAACGATAACGTTATAGTCGTCAAGAATTGCATTCGTGAGTTGTGTGACGCATTTACTATGGAGTCCAAATCGGTGAGTGTGCAAGTTACATCGTGTTAGATATGTTTTCTTTCTGCAATGCATTGTGTAATTTCTATACATTTACAGAGTCATTCAGTTTCTATGGTTGTATTATTTACAACTTACCAATTTAATGTAAGCCTTGCAACGTCAAAATTAAAAAGGTGATTTGAGAGGATGTGATGTAATCAATACTAACTGTTAGGCTTAACTTGGAAGTACAACCAGAACAGCAGAAGAGATTTCATGTTGAGTTTGCTATATGACTTTTAACAGTTATGTAAAAACAAATTAAAAAAAGACAGGCTAGTAGTACATTATCTGGATATTCTAGCATAGTTGTAAATCAGGTCGATATATCCCTTAATAACCAATGTTGACTTTCACAATAAAGTCACACGCATCCCTGGATCTTTATTACCTTAACAACATGTTACTAATGTTGTATGATATTGCTAATGAGTTTGTTGTAGTTGAGGGCAGTAATTAGGTACTTCTTGAAATGTGGTTTGTATGTGACATTGGGCATCTGGGTCTTTTGACTATTGCATAACTCAGTAACTCTATAATGCCAACTCTTCACTATCAAATTGGAATGCACATATAGGCCAAGAGGAGGATAATATCCCTTCTTGCCTCCAGAGATATCCTAACTAATTATGATTTAATATTTATCAAATAATTAATGAACATGGGTATAAATTCTAGAACGATAGAGTAGAGAATCAGAGTCAGTTCCTGTAGAGGAAATATTTGTTTATGTGGATGAAACTTGATCTGCTATGACGAAAATTTCTGTGGCTTGGATATGCATTATATGAACGACTTTGAATGGTTTTTATAGTCAATAGCACGAATGAATGAAATCATCAAGGGAATATATCTTATATTCAAAATGGGTCACTCAGAAGTTAGAGGGGATGAGGTGGAGAATGGCGTCTCAGATGGATGAAAGAATACGAAATATTACTCAGACATGCTGCTTATAACGCATTCATGCTCAGCTAATAGCTTCAGTCAAAAATAGAAGACTTTTCTAGATTCTCACAAAGAATATGATGATAATTTTGGTCAAAGTATATATGTACTTACTAATTAATTTTAACCATGTTTTCATTTTAATGTAAGCTACACTCATATTTAGCATACTGATTGACCAGTTCAGGGACAGTGCCTATAATTTTACTCTGTATGGGGGAAAAAAAAACTCATGAAATTCTTGTGATAAACATTATTTTTCTTCACCTCCTGGGGCTTGTTCAAATTTCATTTGCAATTATCCATGTAGCCGTTCTGACTTGCATATCAAGTCATAAATAATTATCACGAGTGCTTGCCAATGATAATGCTTTGATACTTTCTGCGATGTGAATTACGTCATGTATATCAATAGTGCTTATAAGCACCACCATTTATTGTACAACAATCAGTTGCTTGTATCTGCGATGTGTTTCAGGTGTTAGGTGTCTTTTCAGTGCCAGTCTTCTGTCTTCAAGGACCTTGACCAAACAGTGTGAGTTGTGTCCCCATTTGTGTCGAGACAATCTCGAAAACCACTTGAAGGAAAACTTGTAACCAATAACATATCAAATATATACAAAACAAAAATTAACTTACAGGGGTACAATTAAAGTTACCATGGTTTGTTTTGAATTTGTTTTTCCCGAACTTGATGCTTAAAAGGTCAAAAATATGAATTTCTTCCTCTGATTATCTCATCAGTGTTGAATGCGGTCAACAATTAATTTGTCAAGGTGATTTAATTTCCATGCAGGAAGGATGCTGAATTTTCTAGACATTGCATGCCATCAAAGTCTGTATTTTGTATTTAACTTCCTGTATCATCAGCAGTTTAGTGAGAAAAGTTGGTAAACACACAGCATAAACTTGCATACTTGAATTTTCTTTCTCCCTACTCTGGAACAAATATTTCCTTTCATAAAAGCTAAAAAAAACAAAAAACAAATACAGAAAGGCAAATTGTCTGAGATGATAGTTAAGCCTGCATAGGTTTGACTTTGTTTCTGAAAAAGAAAAAAAAAAGAAAAAAATAATAAAATCAATAAATAAATAAACAATAATAATGAAATAAAAGAAATGGCTATTGCTCTCTAGAATTTTTGCTTATAATATATTGTGTCATTTTTTTTATATTTTCTTAAATTTTTCTTAAATTGACGTTATGTGTATAATAAATAACTGTCCATGTCCCATGCAGTCTTGACAAAATCTTTTACAAGGACACCAATTCAATCTAGTCTAGTCTATTTTTTTTTTTTTGAGAGTGAAAGTGTGTCCTTCGTAAAGCTGAAAATTTGCAAGATTCCATTTTAAATGATTATAATTATTAATTCTTATTTGTAGAAATTTGATGCCATTTTCACTCCATGAGAATAACCACGAAGGTTACCATAAATTAAAACCCACCACGTTATTGATCTGGATATCAGGCAGGTGGTGCATTTGTTTGCTGTAGTATTTATATCGTGAGTCATGCAAGGACTATAGACTCCTCCAATCAAACAAGTCTCGTCAACTTTCTACAGTAAACAAGTTGAGACTTGATATGGTTCTCGCTCCCAATCAACACTCTAGCTTTATTTATCCAATGGAGCAAACAATTCATTCATATGTTGGTACCTAAGCTTGCACTGATCTTATCACAGTCCGCTGTATATAGTCTGTGTGAATATGTGTGTGTGTGTGTCCATTGTGTACATATGGCATGCAACAGTATCTTTGTATATATTAGTTAGTTGTTAACAACTCCCTGGTTGCAGTTATTTACTATAGTTCCCCTGACCTTCGACTAGGCTGAATAAATTTAAGTGGAATTAGGATCACCACAAATTTTACCTCAGAGTATATCTTCAAAACAAAGACCAGCTGTTACAATACCAGTAAACAGGCAGATATTGACCTACACATCAGTGATAGCATTTCGTACACTTTTCTAGTATTTGGTTTGACCACTGGAGACCTATAGATTCTTGTTTACAAATCTTGCTCATTTATAGACGTATTTAATCATACAAATTTGATTCGCATTCTCTAAATAACCATTTGTTTTAATAGTTGTGTGGGAGGATGCATTTGAAACCTCCCTAGGCAAACAATTGCCCTTGACAGTATACAAGATATAAATAGATATTAAATACAAAGTGAGAATTTATCCCAGGCGGCCAATTGAGCAAAGTATACCATGCATTTGGAGAATAATGGAGATTGAGAAGACTCACTCATCCAGATCTGCTGACATTTGTGCAAAGCCTACCAAATCAATAATTTCATCTGTCTGTGTTTTGGTTGTGTAGCCATGGCTGCATGTAAACCAGTGATGGTCCCATGCCAAGCCCATGCAGTGTATGTAGGCCTACACACTGTATGAGCACAGCTAGTATACAGTTGCATGTAAATAGTTTATTTATTAAACATACTATTTGGCCCCACCCCGTGTGGTGCAAGTTACATAGTTTGAATTGATGCAAGAGCAAGTGTATTATTGTCTATCGATCGTCCTCATATCGACTTGGAGATCTTTATAAACACTGGGAGAGTGGTACTTCTATTGGGAGCCGTGTCTATATGCATGCATCGATCTGTATACAGGACATGCTATATATATGCTACATGCCTCTCTATGTATACAGTTCTATTCGATGTTTCTCATGGACAGCTGTGGATAAAGTTGATTTAACTATTTGTCATAATGTGGCGGTGTCCATTATTATGAGATGTCAATTCAATTTACAACTTTTCTGCAAAGAGCAATAATATCGACATGTTTTTATCGAGAATCCTTTTTCTCGTCCCTTTGCTAGCTGTGGATCAAATGGCCAACTTGACCAACCATTCTCTTGCACAAAATTATCATTTGTATCTTGGATTGAGACCATGTTACGAGGAAAATATGTTTGATATTAATGTGTGCAATACCTAGTATAAGGAACTAGCTATGACAAGATAACTTGTGAATGTACAGCTGTGCCAGTCAGATCTAATTAGAAAGTGATGACTGAACTTACTGAAGACTCTCCACCAATTTTCATTTTGAATCTTTCCGGTTGATATTTCACAACTTTTCACGCTACTGAATTTTTCTACAACTATATGTTGCTTCAAGGAACAGTATTTGCGATATATGTGCCATACATACAGTGTTAAGAAATCAACTATACAGCCTGCAGCATTTCTTATTAAATTCAGACCGAATGAAATATTTTCTTCTCCAAAGAAGACAAAATCGAGATCCTTTCGTCTGTACACGCAATTTGTGGAACTCAAACTGAATGGAGATTATGAAGAAGCCAGTCAGGATGGTATTGTAGATATATTGTACCATTGAAGGATTTAATCCTCCTCTCGACCCCCCCCCCCACCACACCAGATAAATAGCTATATAGTGCTGTAAATCGTAACAAAAAGCGATATAATAGTCAACTGCAACAGTGAACAATAGACATCTACTAGCAACTAGAAAGGATTCCAGACTTCTGCTAAGAATAATCCATGGTTGCAGCTGGCCAGCATTTAGTCGTAATACCAGTAAATTTACTCAACCAGCAGCTCCAATCAGAATACGTATATTTTTGGAATCCGACAAGAATTAGCCCAGTATATCCTCAGCTACGAGGAAAATAAAAGACGGATACTTTATATCTCGCACAGCTATGGCTTATCAGAACAAAGATGGCATGTTGGTCTTTGTTACGGGAAGTACAATGGTAATTGGATGATATTGAAACAAAATACTCTTGTTTTTGTTTTGTTTTGTTACTTTGCCTAGCAGAAAAAAAAACAAAACAGCACAACATAATTCAAAAAAGAAACCAGAGAGGGAATGTATTAGAGAAAGGACACAAAACAAAAGAGCAAAGCAAAGAAAAAAAAAAAATACAAACCGGAAGGACATGACACGACACAAGAGAAAGACAAAAGGCAAGACCAGACCAGGCTCAGGCAAGGGGGCAAAGTCAATTCCTGAAGAAATTCAACCCCGCAAGTCTTCTTGGTAAACCCCAAAGAAAAAAAAACTGGTCAAAACGTCGCGGCAAAAAATACACAAAAGTGAGAACACTATGTGTTGTGC
Source organism: Apostichopus parvimensis (assembly GCA_000934455.1). Taxonomy (NCBI): domain Eukaryota; kingdom Metazoa; phylum Echinodermata; class Holothuroidea; order Aspidochirotida; family Stichopodidae; genus Apostichopus; species Apostichopus parvimensis. The sequence goes on from KN894319.1 coordinate 68,723, forward strand.
GCGAGAGACACAAAACTGTATATGTATATAGGGGAGACGCAGATTGAGAACCACACTACACCCCACAATATCACCCCTATAGCACATAATAACAGAAAATAGGGAAAAAAGGAGACACAACACATAACACAGATAATGTAAACCACTGATTTAACTTGTGTCATTACACTGCACAAATATATATGTGTATATACACTTTCCTAGTGATGCCACGTTTGAACAAATGAGTAATTTTTTTCTTTGATTGACTTTTAATTACAGTCAGAATCTACCACAGATCACACAATGACAGCATCAGGAGATAAAAATGCAAAGAATGCAACGGAAAGTAAGTAACGATGCAATGCATTAATTAACCCAGTAATTACAAGTTACATCAGTTGCTGCATGAACTGAAAGAATTAATAATTGGGACAATTGTGTAACACTACAATACTACTCTACAATGTCCTTTAATATAATGCTTTGCAGCACTCATACTCCCTGTACAAAACAGTTCCAAAACTTTTTTTATTGAAAAATACAACATTTTCAATAGTGCTCATGCTATAATGATTACAAGTGCTTTGGAGCATGCTATGAATGTACATGCAGTTTATAAAAAAAAAAAGTATTGCTCCGATTGGGTGATGAAAAATTTGTTGGGAAGGGGGAAGGGTGAAGGGGAAGGGTGAAGGGGAAGGGAAAGATTAGGTTGTGTTATTACTTTTACATAGTTACTTGATACTCGCATGACGATTACCATTACTGCAGCTACCACAAAGAAATAGACAGATTATGAAGATTAACTCTGACCAGTAAACAATGTAATAAACATGGTAGCATACTGTTGCCCCAGTGGAAAGGGGACTAGGGGTCAGGTCCCCCCCTCATCTTTTGAACAACCTTTACCCTTCTATGTCTGGAGCACCCATGCACCCCCACCCCCTCCTCCAACCTCTTACCTATAAATTGAATCAATAAAAATAGCTACAGATTCAGAGGCTTTATCTCACTTGCCTCTCTCCATGGGTACCTGTGAGGTAATTTGTCATTGGGCGCATTATATAACTGCTGCTGACTGGAGGGATTGTCTCTGGGACAGGTTATCATTGACCAGGGGTAATATAACGTCTGTCAAGCGCTTTGAGACCTATCGCTGGTGTTAAGCGCTATATAAAAATCAAATATTATCATTATAATATATGCAGTGTCACTAACCTATTTTTTGCTTTCATTTTTATTTCTCTCTCCAGTTTCCAGGAAAAGAAAGTTTGTGTCATTATTGATCTGTCTTGGGACGGTAGTTGCATCCGTCTTGCAGCTTGGAATCTCATTCTGGGCCAGCAGAACAGTACTTAACATCTCAGCAGGGTCATTTTGGGCTTCATTACCAGTATGTATAATAGTTCATGTTATCTTTACAATTGGTTAACTGCCATATCCATGAGCAGATGCAGGGGGAGGGGGGAAGGGGAGGGTTCCCTGTTTATTTTCTTGTGGGGGTTGGGGGGAACACAAGAAATTAGAAAAAACACTTTAATTTTAATCTTAACAAGTGCATAGATGAACATTTATATCTATGGTTCACCTTTTGGCAAAATATTGCCCTCTGACCTCCATTTACAATACACACTGTTAAGAAAATCCATTTATTTTCTATCATGCACTTGTCTCGGTAAAATTGTTTAGCAGTCATGTTATGTTCCTTGTTGTGACTGATGGTAGACCAACCCAGTATTATAATTATACACATCTGTATATTGTTACATTCTTGCTACATTCTGTAAATATAGAAGAAAGTAAATTATTGCATGTGACAGATTAAGAGCACAATGCATCTAACTTATGCATTAGGAAAATATACATGTTATTGTTTACACCTGAAATAAAAATGAAAATGTCATGTGTGCAAAAATCTATCACAGCTAAACAATCTATTGTTTGGTTTTTAATATGTGCCAGCAAGTAACCGGTAATATCTATTAGAAGAAATTGTTTCATGACTGGCGGATGTAAATCAATATTTAAACTACTCTGATTTCTGCAGGTACTTTTAGGAATTGTAGTAGCATCTGCTGGTATATTCTGTGGGAAGCCGGGGAAATGTGCCATGTCGGCCAGTATTTCCTTTCTGGTCGTGGGAGTTCTCGTTGTTGTGGTCGGTGCAATAATAGATGCAATCACTGCGACAGCTGTCTCGGTAAGCATCGATTGATTGTAAATGGGATGAGGGGATGGGAGGGGGGGTGGGGATGGGAGGGAGGTGGAGGAGGAGGAATTCAGGGGGAGAGCTAGAATCTGCCTACCTGCTTTGTGCATTATATTTGTTCTTCAAAATTGTCTCCTTGCATACATTTGTTTCTGTATTTTGGGTTTCATTGCAGATACAATTGTACTTATTCTTACTCTGGAGTTAATATGCAGAAATGATTTCAGATTTGCATCTCTATGTCAATTAATAACAAAAATGATCTACGTTGAAATTAAATCTGTAAGATAATTTTTGGCGCAAGTAAAGAGATCAGAATTCCCGTTTTAAAAATGATAACCTAAAGGATACGAAACTTCCGTGGTTTGGAAAAATTTAGTTAATGCACATCAAAGAATTTGATGGCTACAAGTTTTGCGGATTTCTTACATTCCAGCTAAGTCAATGGGAGAAAGTGAAAATGAAATGATTTTCTCACTAAAAATCTGATTGTAATTTTTTATTGAATGCTATTAAATTCTCCATAGTGGAATTTTATTGTTCTTCACATGTTTTTCTTTATACAGAGTATTGACTTCAGTCAATGCAGGCATTCTCCTGCTGGTCAGGCTAATTGTACCCACCTGTACCCCTGTAATGTCCAGCTGGCCTGGGCTAATACCTGTTACTGCTGTCATCTCACACAAAGAACAAATGATGAGTGTTATTTTAGACACGTTGGGTAAGATTTTACAATTTGAAAGGTCTACGGACACCATTGACCTAGTCACTAAAAACTTCCAACAGATTTTTAATGAGATAATCACACACAACAAATGTACTAAATATGGGACAATGGCAGCCTAGTCAGGTTCATGGCAATGTGATATGTCTCTATCCATGAAAATTTCAGCAATTGAAAATTATAACATATCAGTTGTTAATTGTATGTAGATTTATTTATGTCAAGGTGTGTGCATGTCAAAATGTGTCAAGGTCATAATTGATATTTTCCCGAAATATGCTAGAAAAGTCAAATTATGGTCACTCATGTTAAAATTTATTAAGCATTTTCTGCTAGTCTTAACCCTCCTCTAATTCTCACATAGAAATCCCAGTCCTCTAACTCATTTTCATTTCATTTCATTTATTTCGTCTATACATAAGAACAATAGCTTAAGACCATAATGGTGTTTATCTAGTGGAATTTCACCATTCCCCTTCCATAAGTGCTGTTTGTGGCCTGCCGATTGGGTAAATAATTTTTACTGTGGCCCTCGATCAAGATCAATTACATGTCCACTCCTTTGTATAAGATGCTTGTACTGTTTGTTATGTTACCTCGTCACAATCACCACAGAAACCACCACAGACAAATAAAAAAAATTCTCATTAACCTGTTCAAGACTTGATATGTACGCACAAATAAATTTCATAGTAGTTCTTAAACGTCAGTGCATTTTGGCATTCTGTTTACAATTTATTGTTTTATTGATTGAATTCAAATGTTCATGTCTTCTCCAAGATTATCATTCCTTTTCTCTGATTTTCACATTTAGGCTCTCCCAACATCCCAGTATATTCGCAGGTGTATCATCCTGTGATCAAGTCTCTAAGAGATACATTCGTCTTCTCTGGACGTCTGTTGTCTGTTGCTGTCTGGTGTTTGCCTTCGCCATCATCTCTATCGTCACCATTTGTCTCTTCAGAAGAAAGGTCAATATACAAGAATCATTATTTTTTTTCTTATTTCCCCTTATAAATAAATAGCTTGTGTAAGAGTTGATTTCTGAATTGAGAAATAAGTAAATAAGTTTGGCAAATGATTGGATGGAGATTAGGGTTGGTCGGAGGCAGGTGCGGTTAGCAGGGGGTAGGGGATGCTGGGGGAAGGGGTTTGTTAGGCAAATGGGGTTTGCTAAAGGGGGAGGGGTTCAACATGGCTACCAGGGTATTTATTGGCTCAGATTCTTTGAAAACGACATTTATTAATCAAATTTGACTAAGCCCTAGTTTAAAATCCAGCGTTTGCTATCTGACCCTATATTTCGGCTATATTAATCTCTGAGTTTCCTCATTTACCTCTTCCCTCTCACACCCTCCCCCCCCCTCCACCTTCCCAACCATCCAAATTACTTATTGTATTACTCTATGACTGTACATATAATGAGTCATTGCTAATGTACAAATAAATTCCACTTAATGACATATTTCAACTGTTGTGTAATCAATGCAGGTATTAGTTGCTAGAGACTACTTGTCCCCGGTGAAGAACACTACCACCCCTACGACCCCATCGGCACCTGGACCTTCTACACCCCCCGAAGGGAACGTGACCTACTCCTTCCCACAGCGTCAGAATAGCATAAACCAATCAGCTCAGCCTACGCAACAGCGAGTGTCCTTGGTGGTACAGACCCCTCCCGGCTACGCAGGAGGCCCTGTGTACCAACCCACTGTGGTCGCAGTTCCGTGCACCATCGAACAGAGCCCCCCAAACTACTCACAGCAACCACCTACTGCACCAGGGTACATGTAAACTACATTTTCCATCATTTCTCTTCATTTACTATGTCATGGACCAATTTGTTATGAAATTTGAGGGGGAAAAAAAACTCTGGAAATTGTCTTACTCTTCATTGAAACTGTTATTTTTTTTGTTTTTTAATGTTTTTTTATATTTAAATTTTTCATCCTAGTATCAAATGTTGGATTCAACTTTGAAAATCAATTGGCTAGCAAACATTTTATAAATGATACAGGAAAAGAATATCTATTCTTATCAGGTTAGCCAAGTGTTGTTTCTGTTCCATTTTGTTTTGTCAAGCAATTTTTTTTTTTTCGTTTCTTCATTTTAACTGAAAGGTTTGGTCAGGGATTAATGTGTGCACGTTTGTGGTTGAGGTGATATTTCTGTTTCCTTTTCTTTCTTGTTTTTAATGTAAAATTTGAAGATTTTTTTTTTGAGATGTAACTCAAACAGAAATCATGATTAGTAATGACTTTATAGGAGTATATTGTGTTTAAGTTTATTCTTTCAAACTAATGAATTCTTTGTCAAAGTGCAAAGCTTTAATTGTTCAATTTAATTTAATCAGTGGATTTCTTGTCACTGTGAAGTTAAATGTCCCAAGAAAAGTAAACCTAACATTACTATATCATTTTCTAAACAACTTGGGAATGCCTTGACAGTTTTGGTTCACCAGAACCTGTCAGATTTCAGGATGCCACTCAAACTGGACCAAAGTTTTATCAGAAGAGAGGAATTTAGTAATCACAATATGCTCCTTTTAAAGATTGGGGATGGTGTTAAAACTAGGTCTCACACTGCCCAGCTGAATGGGACCCGAGGCGTAAGACTATTGGTCTTGCTGATAGTCAAACACTTTGTCACAACGTACATTCCCGTTGATTCAAGGTCGCATTCGGTTGGCACAGAGTGGATATTTTGAGTATAGAGGTAATAGGAGTTGTTGGTAATGAAAGAAATGTGAGGTTGCTAGTGACGTGTGCTGTCAGAAGAAACTTGAAAAAGAAAGTGGATTTGTAGGAAAAGGGTGTGGAATAAATATTCCAAAAGTAATGGAAAGAAATTTGCACAAATACATTTGCAAATGAGGATAATATATTTCAAAGGATGCAAGAATTAGAGAAAGTTTTCCGAGGGCTGGTCCTTCCTTATTTTTATTAATTTGTCTAGTTACGGGTTTGTTCGGTAAGGCCATGTATAAATTTTGTGCTCTATTTGAGGTACTAGTTGTTATTTCAGCTGAATTGTATTCGTTTATATTTATTAACAGTCAGGGTTTTGTGTGTCGGGGTCAAGGGTCACAAAGGCTCATATTATACTAAGTTATGGAGATGTCTGTATTCTCATGAGGTCTTGCTATTGGTGTATAAATAATTTATTGCAAACATTAAAGTTGCACAACTTTTGAAGTCCATTCAATCAGCCAGGTATTAGTCGTCATGATCGCATATCGGCTGGTCGTTACAGTTTGACATTTTTCTGCCTTTCGTCTGGTCACGTCTCCTCTCGTATCATATTATTATTGACAAAATGTGTTGACCGTGCAGTTTTGAAGAGCGAATCTGATGATAATCAAAATACTGGACTTTGTTTCAACTGAGTAACCCCATCCCTTATCACCTCCCTTCCCCCAACCCCCCCCCATAAAAAAATACTGTAACCTTAAAATATAACCCTTCAAATGCCTGCTTGGATATGACAGTCCTGATATTGCTTTTTGATAAAGCAAGTGTCCAAAATTTGAGCCTACATCAAGTGTTCATGCAGTTATCACAGTTCTATCAGAAATTGCAACAGTTTAGACACACTTAAATAAATTAATTTAATTATTTATATTCAAGACATATATCATACATGTCTTGACGTAGCTTGCAAGGAGAGAGAAATTATTATCTTGCCTTTTATAATATTTTTAGATTTAGAGGTATATTTAAGTAACATTGAATTTTTGATATTGTATTATTTTCAGTGGCATTTTGTATGTTTACGGTTTGTTTTCTTACCTTTTCTTAAATATATATATATTTTTTCCTTAAATCTGCATAAAACTGTGGGTGCACTGCTAGGGTTACTATTGTCATTACAACATGTATCAAAAAGGTTTGTGCCTTTTAGATTTTTCAAGAGGTGATTGTAGTCTTGGTTTTAATTTATAGTACATACTGAAAGTTTAAAAAAAAAATTGCACAAGATTTTTTTCAATTAACTTTGAATGCATTTGTATCATTAATTGTCGTTTTTTTAATCATTTCTCCATTTGTGACTTTTGTATATTTGAATCAGTTGTAGCCTATTTATATCTTCAATGTTTAAATGAACTACTTTTCCAATATTTAGTGTTTGCTGGGTAGGAAGGTAAATTATGAGGGTAGGGTTTTGTATGTCTGCTGGACATAATGTGCGTATAGAACAGTGCTTCTCAACCTTTTCTCTAAGATTCCCCACCTGGGTGAAAAAGTTTTTCCTCATTCCTCCCCTCCCAAAATATTCTACAAAGACCACATACTTTTCAATCACTATCTTTCACATACTGTAACAGAGAACATTACGATTCAATCAATGTTCTTGTTATCTCTTAGGATTCACAATACAATACACAAAAGTAACGTTCATCTTTATCTGTATAATCATTGGATATAGAATACCAGTAGGATACGAGTGTTCAATGATTAATGGGACCCTTGAGCTTTATGCTCTTGAACAAGTGCCTTAACGTCAGGATTTAGCTTGGTTCATTTGAGATGTAAATCGTCCAGGCTACCTGGTTTGTTTGGTTAGAACAGATCTGTTACAGGGCTGAATGTGCACTCAACTAAATAGGAAGAAGGCCATCCCCCCCCCCCCAATTAACCCTTTCTTCTCAATTCACCCTGTTAATACCCCTCTGGGGGTCCACATGGACCCTGGCTGAGAAGCACTGCTATAGAGCAAAGTGTGTGGTGCTGTGTTTGATAGGCAAATGCAGATAGGATGGTGCTTTGGGAAGCAGTTGCAGGGTAGATGTGTTGGGGGGGGGGGGTGAGAAGCTTCCAGAGAAGATAATACAAGATAATGAAATTATAAAGTTTTAAATTAGTACAGAAAGTTTACAATAGACATGGATCCCCAAAGACACAAAACTGTTTGTTACTTGGGTTCTATGAAACAACTCACATTTAAAAATCCTACTATGTGTACATACATAAACTGATGCAAATATTTTTCAAATGTTTGTCTTTACCTTTAAGTGCAATTTTTTGTCCTTTTTATGTTCATTTGCTAAGTTTGGTACTATTTTTTGTAAGACGTTGGCACTGAGACTGTCCTAAAATAAAGTCACCATTGAAAACAAAAATCTGTAAACTTGTAGTCTTTTTCTAGTTTATTAACTTGGATAATTTTATCTCATACAGGGAGTAATATATCGACAGTTGAAAATACAAGACCAACGTGATAATGGTTATTTATGATATTATATACTGTTTAAAACTTACATATTTAAGACCTGAAGGTTTACAAGCCATTACCTCCATGGACATATCTACATACTGCCTGAATATAAATGATGACGAACGAAACTCCAGAACAGGGGTCTATGGAAAGATTTGTGTCCAAAATTGATGGTTCTGTTTATCCCACAAACTGCAACAATTGTGGGCCACTTCTTACCCTCCTGTTAGCTCAAAACACTTCTTTGCCACTATGATGGTATATGCAAGTATGATATATGATAAGCGAAGAGAAAATATGATTCTTAACTGCATCATACTCCTTCAAACATTCAATAATTTGGCAGTTGGCCATGTTACATGCCAGTAACATGTTACCAATGAATGGCTATCCCATATTACCCCTCTAGGCTATATTGTTTATGATTATCCATGTACCCTTTATGGTACCAATTTGCCCCTCCAATCTACCCTTTATGGTCCCTATTTGCACCCCAAATCTACCCTTTCACATTCTCAATTTGCTCCTCCAATCTACTCTTTTACCATACCCTGTCTCTCATCCCCATTCTCCTCAAAAAAACAACAAACAACAAAAAAAATCTTAAAAAAGTGACCTTGACTGCATTGCTCATCTACGAGACAGAAAACAGGTCCTTAAAGCTGAAGGCCGAGATAACAAGAAATATATGATGATAGGTGGCAGATACAATATTACTTATATACAAACAAAATTGAATTTATAAACTAATGTAATGTTTTAAAGGTCCAATACAATGGCTTTTCTACAAAAATACAAAACTTTAGAGTACAATAACAAAACAAGAGTAGAATAAAAATTTCATGTTTCTTTTATGATCCTATAAAACTTCAAGCTTGATGTACTAATTGCAAACTCCAAAACAGGTGGGTGGTAGGGGGTGGGGGAGGCGGCTATTGCCTTAGTCAGTTCACCATTATGTCTTTTCAAATAGGTGAAGAAGTGACTGACTATTAATAATGATCACATCAGAACATTAATATTAAATCTGCATTTGGTATTGGGTTGTAGCTGTGTGTCACTCCGATCAGGCCAGGTAATATTTACAAATAATTCTGATACCACCCATTGCTAACTAAGATAAATGAATATGGAATAAATCATACAAATAATTCTGCAACCACCCAATGCTAACTAAGATATATTAATATGGAATAAATCATACAAATAATTCTGATACCACCAAATGCTAACTAAGATATAAGAATGTGGAATAAATCATACAAATAATTCTGATACCACCCAATTTTAACTAAGACATAAGAATGTGGAATACATCATTTCATTTCTTATTATAAAGCGATTCCTTAGTACAATATATATACACTTTGGTGTCCTACATTGATATTGCTTTCCAAACCGTGAACTTGATTTCACCTTTCTTGTTTGGTGCAATTTTGATAAACTTTTAAGGTACTCGTTATCTCTTTAGGTACTCGGTCTTTTATTTAAAGGTGCATTATGTTATGTACTACCAAATTACAACAAAAACCTAAAACGTATAGGCAGCTGTGATATGAGAATGGACCAATGGGTTATGCTTTGACTATGTAGCATATGTAAAAACTTAACCTCTTTTAACTTGGAAATCACTAAACCTTGCAACTTGGTTAATAGATGGTTTTAAACATGAATCTAGCACCTTTTATAGGTCCATTCAATTATAAACCCATGGAATAGGAAATTTAAACAAAAAACTTAGAGGTGGAAGTTAGAGGCATATTTGTGGTTTATTACAAACATCAAACTGATAGAAAGGTAATACACTGGGAATTTTAAATATTAGGATTTTACATTTTATGCAAATTAGGCTGCCATTTTTGGAGATATGTTCGCCTGAAAAGGTGACTGACTGGGTGGATGGTTGTGTGTTTGAGAATTTAGTACTTTGAGAGTCACAATAAAAGTGATATTAAGGATTTCAATCGATGTAATTATATCCTGAAGAGCAAAAATAATGATAACTAATATTAATTGTAACATTTTTGACAAAAATGTAATACAAATTTGATACAAAAGTGATAGCAATATTGTAGACCTATGATAAAAATGTCTGATTTTTAAATATCTTTTAGTTTTATTATTTTTATTTTCATCATGAATCATATTATGGATAACAATATCCGACTACTCCTTGGATAAGGTACTGGGTAATGCCCCCGAAAAAACGAAATAAAAAAAAAACCTCTTTATATATATGAAAGACTATACAGAATGTGGCGAATTGCCTGGAAGGTAACATAACTCTTACTTAAGTTCCAGTAATTACTACAATGGATCATAATTACAAAATACCTATCAGTTACCATAGTAACAGAGATTCATACAATGCAAATGTTACAGGCTAATTCAAAATTCAAACTGAATTCAATTATTTGCATATGCTTGCTTAGATGAGGTATATTGTCATGTTAAGAAAAGATTGGAAAAACTGTAAATATATGTGTTTGTGATCACTGATTTAAACTGGACATACAAGTAAAAATGTTCCTCAATAAAACCGAGAAAAGAAAAGAAAACTTGAAATTGAGTTCTGGGCAGTTCTGGGTTTGACTTTAGTTATTTGGAAGATCAATGAAATTGCAAAATATTATGGATATTTTTCCAATGAAATACCCATCTTATCTTAGCCCGCCAGGGTTCAAACCTACAACTCCTTGTTGCTTGAATTACACTTCACGCCGGCCGGCACACTTTTGAATTTATTCTGGGATTGACTTTACTACTTTGGAAAATCAATGAAACTGAAAAATATTGTGGTTTTCTCCTCAATGAAATACCCATCTTATCTAAGCCTGCCAGACGTTAAGGATTTTCATTGCTTCTTTTGCCCCTGTCGTTTATTCAAGTGTATCGTGATTTAGAAATCAAAGTTACAAACTAGAAATAATCATTTTCAAAAAATTTGTTTGGGTACGGTTTCTAGGGTATCCGTTAATTATTCATGAAAAAAATATTAGTGAAAATCATTCCTTAAGATCCAGCCCCATCGTTTCCTTCCAAAATCTGTGAATGAAGACATGTTGGCTCTTTAATTTCTTCGTCAGCAGCGATCCAAATACCACAGACTTAAATTGTGTGACCCCAGAGTTTCTGCCGATCGATAAGGTCATGATGGTCTCTGCAAATACCAAAAGTAAAACAGAGGAAACATTATGTTTTAATGTGTATCTCTATAAAATCAAACGATGCACAATATTTTTGAAATACTACACAATTCCTTTAAAAATTACCTTTAATTAAAAAGATAAACTCTACTTCTTACAAGGAAAACAAATTTTGAACCAAGTGACATTCCAAGTGGAACTAAAATGATTCTATCAGCACTGTTCAACCACCTTGGATGATTATCGAAAAAAAAAAAAAAATTAAAGATCATCCTTTTGAAGAGAAAATTAACTTCGGGTAAACAATATTTGCTCAATGAAGGTTTCAAATTGGGTTTTGTTTCAAAATAACAATATTGAAACTTTCAGGGTAAAATTGCTCAGAGTTGACAATGTACTATTTTCTATTATTTAACCTACCTTCCTTGTATGGTATCATTTCTCCATTGTCAACCAGTGCCTTGATGTTTTGAGCCAGCACCTCCATTTGGTTCATGGCTTTGGTGGCCATTTTGACTTGGTCTGCATTATTACAGTCACCGACTGCAAACACATCTGTGTAGCCGTCCACTTGAAGAAATTCATTCACTTTCAGAAAATTTCTTTCATCCAGTTTGTCAGCTGTGTATAAGTTAGAAATAAGTGAAACAACCAATGACTAAATTACACTAATCAGCCATTCATAGCATAGCAAAACATTGCATAGCAAAACATAGCAAGTACATTTAACACATCATAGGACATCACAGCACAGCACAGCAAATCATAGCATTGTATTGCATGGGTTAGGATAGCATAACACAGCATAGCAGAACACAGTATAATACAGCAAAGGACATAGCAGAATAGCAAAGCATAGGGCTGTACGGCACTGTATAGCACATCATAGAATAGCATAGCAAAGAATAACACAGTATAGCATAACCAGCATCTATAGCATTCTGAGAAGAGCTGGAACAAGTTAGACAGGTCATACCTGATCACCTAGATTATAGGGTGTGAAGACTCGCGCAAAAAGAAACGTCTCATGCCGGTAATCTGACCTAGTTTGGAATGAGGTGTAACAGAAGTGTTAGACACCACCAACAATCCCAGAAAATACACACACAGCTTGCTACCATCGGTAATTAGACACTAGTGTACAAACAATACAGCGATGGACATCTCAGGTCCAGCTAAAGATAACAAGGTATCACGTTTCATTACTGTCTGCATTTTGTAGCAACACGAACAAAATGTCACTTGCAAGCAACGGAAAGTTAACTTTTTCAGATGGCCGCACACGGTTTGGGGCGAGTCTTCAATGCCTTTAAATCAGAACATGTTGGTTTATTTCGATAAATAATAGTATACACAATACAGAAGAGGTGAGTATTCTTGGTCACATCAACACATATTAGGTTATGCAAGAAACATAAACTATATATGTGTAATCTTACCAAAGTTATCCTTATAAGCATCACAGTTTGCTTGGATTCCAATGGCATGAATGACCAGATCTGTCTCAATCTCCCTGCCCTTGTCTGTTTTTACCAGACTGCAAGGTTGTGAGCCATCGGTGGTAAGTTCATCCAGGTTCGAAACACGTTCACCTGGAAAAGAAAAATGATGGGTACAAAGTAAGTTAATTCATTGCATGTAATTAAAATATTCGCCTTCTGATATATATTTATAATGTATTTCTGCTTAGTTTTTGAAAAAGAATCATTGGGCTAAGGTAGAAAAGCTTTCACAATCTTAAGTTACTTTCTGTACAGAGCAGATTTTATATATATTATAATTATACCGAACCAGAGCATATGACTCATACAACTTTAAGTAAAAACATGATTGACATGTAATTGCTAACTTGAATTCTTTCAACTGAATTAAACGAAACTGAATGTTCCCTTTAATTGAAATCCATTCTCTTATCCATGTCTCTAATAAGGTCAACTTACATTCTTTACAAAATTATTTTAGAAGTATTAAATAAAGTCTTAACCTAAGATCAATTTTATCCCCATGGCTTCAAGTTGCTCCTTAGCTTTATGTCTGAATTTCTCCTTGAATGAGCTGTGGATGATATCATCCTTGTCATTTATCAATGTGATCTCTTTCTCCGAATAATCCGTGGCTATTTCTCCCGCTAGTTCCACACCTACAGCTCCTCCTCCGACAATTGTTATCCTGTTTGCTGTCTTAATCTGAAAGAGAGAAAGGTCAGAATTTGATAAACGTATACACTTTTGTACAAAGAGAGAAATTTGGCCAAATTGGGAAACACTGGTAAAGTTTATGTTGGGTATGGAATACCACCAAATGCAACGTTGGCTGCATTTAATTCTAACACCATAGAACTGGAGTGCAAATGTTTTCGAATCCCCATTTGAACTGCATCCCTCCCCACTCCCATATATCCCCAATGCACTACCATGCTTCCCCCCTCCCTCACCTACCCAACCATACCCCCACTCTATGCTCACCCTATACTCACCCTTACCAAACCGTCATCCCTTCATCACCCCATTCCCAGAATAACTACTTTAGCACATTGCATTAAAAAATTTCAGGAAACATATTTATGCAAGGTATGTCAGCTACCCAGATCTATTAGTTCAAAGAAAATGTAAGCAGAAACTGATTTAAATAAGTACAGTAGCTATGCTGATGCATTTGTACTTTTTACTGTTGTTTACAAAGCTAAAATGGATCCATCTTAAAACAGAGATATTTCACCCAGTCATACGTATATCCTGGCATGTACTGTAATTTCATACCTTGCCTTGAAACTCCTTGAAGAGTTCTTCAGCTTCAGCAGAAGTCGTGATATTCAGACCAACTTTCCCAGGGAACGGGACGCTGCTTCCTGTTGCTATGACGACGATATCATACTGTACCTCTTCTCCATCCTCCAGGATCACCACCTTCCTCTCTGGATCCACAGATGTCACCCTTCCTTGTTTGAAGCTTTGACCCCATGCTTCATTATGCGATACAAAAATATTTTTCTCAAAGCCTAAAGGAAAAATGGATAATTATGACAAAAGAAAACGTAACCATAAATATTAGATAATTTATTCGTGGAGTCAGCTTTTATTGCATGCTCACTGTTAAATACCTGACGCTGAAGAAATATTCACTTTGTATATTGTTGTCTCATACACACATGTTACCAACCTAAAACCTCATATGACACAAGTTTGAAGATTTTTGCTTACAGTACCTTTGGAAAGTTACTTGTTCAAAATTTGTACAAGCAATAGGGCCAATAAAAAAGCTGCTAATTAAGTTAAAATTGATACACAATCATAGATTACAACTTTTCTTTAAAATAAAGTGATTATCTGATAAAATAGTAGTGCCGACACTTCCATCAATACATCCAGACATTTGCATCAAATCTATTAGTAACAATAATTGAAAAAATATAGGATAAAAGATATTGTGTGTCCCAATTTTTCAGCTATTCCAAAGCTGTATATGTTACTATCATAGCAACCTACTTTATAATGAAGGGTACTCTTATGGAAGTTTTACATCACTGTTCTTTCTGAAAGGCCGAAAAGAACATCATACAGTGATATAAAGTTCGGGGGAATTCACGAGACCGAAGGTCCGCGAGACCGAAGGTCCGGGAGTACGAATTTCCACGAACATATGGTCTGCAAGACCGATGGTCTATGGACGGTCCATCGATAGGCGTAACTAGACTTTTTCATAAGAGGGGCTTCAGAGCGAGTCAAAGAGATTGAAAAGGGGGCAATATTGTTTACGATAGGGTATCGCTATATCTAATTATTAAGTTGTATTCTCATATTTCATTTGGGGCAGCAGGAGGGGGGGGAGGGGGCGAGACTTTTGAGAGTGGGGGATTTGCCCCCTGCAACCCCTCTGGTTACGCCACTGGTGGAGGCCTAGTATCAATGCAAGCTGTCCCAGCCCCCTTGCGTATAAGTCACTGGTATCCACTATGAAAAGAAATGGCTGTAAATTCTTTTTAATTACGCGCTTTATCATTTGTCTTACCACTATTATAGGCCTTGTAATAGTTTCGGTCTCGCGGACCTCGGTCTCGAAGACCTTTGGAGTCGCGGACCTTTTTCAATTTCGGTCTCGCGGACCTTCTGTCTCGCGGACCTTCGGTCTCCTGGCCTGTAACCTAAAGTTCAATACTAATTTTACACTGAATGCATTCTATCGTAAAAGTCATCGTTATTGGCACGTACTCCAGTTTGACATGTTTCAAATTGCCGAACAATTTCAAAAGTACCTTCTAGAAATTTCTGACAATCCAAGTTATTCTCAGACAGTGAGGAGATGTCAACCCAATTGGACAATAAAATGTCTCAGCATAGCTAGAAGGCTGCTAAAAGTGTGGCAGTATTAATATTGGCTGATGAAGTTTGAGAACAGGCAACCATTATTAGATTTACTGGCATATTTGGGGTCAATTAATACTGTCGTCATTTACCAGGTTGAACTGACGCTCTTAGGCTTCCTATGGAGTAATGGAGGTATTCACGAGGATCAATGACCGTCAGTTGACACTTTTCTTGAAGATGTCTGATGGCATGAGCACCAGCAAAGCCTCCACCAACCACTACGACCTTCTTAGATTCAAGGATTGATGTTGACTGATGGTTACCCATTATGAGAATTCTGTTTAAATTGAATAAAACAAACACATGTTGCATGTAGAAGTATGGTAAAAATGTTATCATATATTTACGAACATTCTATTCAATTTTGCAAATTCTATCTTGTGCCTATAGTTTGATTAAAGTTTTTGCAACCAAACTGATGTAGATTTGGGGATTCTCCTCTGTGAGGTCTTGCAACAAGTACAGAAGCATGCAAGCATCAGGGGGTGCCTTGGAAAAGAGGTGGTTGGAAATCAGAAAAGAGGCAAACAGGATCGAAGGATGGGGCTATTTAAGAAAAGAAGGTGGGGACTGATTGAGGGTCGAGGGTACCTGATTGGGGATTTGTGTAGGTGACGGCATCTGGGTGTGTCTCATGGTACTGTGTCTCCTTGTACAGATGGCAGGAC
>KN894320.1:0-11733 GCA_000934455.1 Apostichopus parvimensis
GAGGGAGGAGGGAGGAGGGAGGAGGGAGGAGGGAGAGAAATATGATATGTATTTTGAACGTAAGAAGTATCTCTCTAGTACAATGTAAAGAATATAAAGAAGATGCAATTTTCAACTCCACGTCGTACAACTGTTTAATCATTTTAACGATGGGGCTAAATACAGGCAGATATATACAATTGTGCTTTTCTATGTGCAGTAGAACGTTATAACTGTGTAATATTTTAGTGTATTTAAAAATCAAATATGTTTCATATGTTCCAAATATTTCAAAAAATAAATTATATCGGAGCAATGAGAACCGAGTTACAGAATTAAAGTTTTGTGTAGTGACTAAGAAAAAATATATTATGTTAGTTAATATTCATTGATTTGCTTTGTATTTTAGCAAACAAGAAACCCTTCGATCTCGTAAATGTCTTCTTTTACATAATGCTTTAACTAGTGTTGTCTTTTTGCATTTCATGGTAAATACATCACTATGTATGTTGCTGGTGTAACAATATTTTAAACTGAAGCCTTGATTTTAATCATATTATGAGTTGTTAAACGACAGCCTGCAAATTTGCTCAGGGGTCTACGAAAATAGCCTACAAACCTATCACATTATTGACAGCGAAGGAGCTTGAATTCTTCATAAATACAGAGTAACTTAACAATACCGGTTGACGTTGCTCACATGTACAAATAAGTTATTAGAATGTGAATTTAAATCGGAACATTATTTCTAATTAATGACGTACCTTCGCATTTACAGTTACATTTGCGAGATAGCTTTTGTTTCATCACCCTTTTTTCATCGTATTATCGGTGTTTCGTCTTTAAGCTTGTAAATTGTTACACCGAGACCCAAAATTTCGAATTGAGATCCTGTAGCTTGTTAACATGAAAACAACAAATATTACTCACATTTGACTGTACGGAATTGATGCAGAACACCTTAAATGCGTTTTGGTGATACCGTGTATCAAGGCTTCTTGCACGTATCGTTCTTTGGGATGGCATTCCCTTTAAATGACTCAGTGGATTGGTGAAGTCAGTGATTTTAACATGATCGTCATTTTCGATGTCTTTAATGACGTTATCGTTTTCTGTTTCGTATAGACAGTCTGCAAGTTGGTTCCAGAGTTGGTCTCCTGCTAAATATCGGAATATTTCTTTTTTCATGGTTATAGACATATCGCATAGGATTATGAGTATACGAGAATATTTTACCTGATTAACATGCCGTAAGTGTTCCACAGCGACTTCTAACTCCATTTTCTCGTTTGACTGAATATATTCTGCTATACAAAATTCTTGCACATAGTCATAAAACTGATTAACATAAGCTGATGAGTTTTCTTTAAGTCGGCAATTGTTATATTTGATATATCCAACAGATTGGCAAATTGGTATCCATTCGTTGTTAATATCTGCTTTCTCCAGAGTTGTGACCAATTTGGAATCGAACAAGTGTTTCCCAAGTTTAGCACGTACAGATGATAACATTTCCTTACAAACCTCAAATGCGTCGTCAGTTTTATTAGCGCATCTTAGATTGAAATAAGCAATTATTGAACGAACTAATGGAGATAACTTATTAAGATTAACTTCTTGGAAGGTTCCTTTGACTCCAAGCAGTTGTGATGTTATAATGTGAATAAACAAAACCGTGAGCATTACTGTTGTTTTGAAACCAGATACAATATTGTTTTGGTCGAAAATTGACCTCACTTTGTTTTGTAAGCATTCCATTGAAGAGTCATTTGGAGTTGCTGACAACCGCTTGAAATAAGTAACTGTCTTCATTATATATTCATCAATTTGCTCATCATCAAAACCTGATAATCTTACTTTCGTGTATGGTTCTTTAAAAACACAATTCTGTTCATCGAAATATCGTGATGTAACCCAAAGTCTTAAGTGTGGGTATTGATTCCACATTGCGTCACTGAATACTCGTTCTACTAAGTCTTTTTCCTCCCTGTATTTCGTATTTTCTTGAGATTGATTGTTTAATCCATCCAGTATTAAATGGCATTTTCTGGTCGTTATGATATCACACAATACTTCACATGCGATTTCCAGTGATAGGAGGTTGTGTAAGTTACGTCCAATTCCAACACTAATATCAATATCGTTTAGTGGTAATATAAAGAGTATCTCTTTCTTTTGCTCTTCTAGCGTTTTGTTAAGCCACTGGCTCGCCATGTATTTGCATAGGGCTGTTTTACCTTGGCCTATGTCAGCGATTAATAGAACCTTTTTGTTGGCAATGACAGTTGAATTAGATAACGATGTACTTGTGATACTGCACTTAGTGCTAGTAAAATCCGAAATATGACACTTTATCCCGGTGTAAAGTTCATGAATAGGGATATCTGCTCCACACGTGAACGGCTTTACATAGGTCATTCTTTGGTAACGATATTGAAGTTGTCTCAAGAGATTAAATAATGGTTCTTCTAAGTGGAAAGAGAAATAATGAGATTGTTATAAAACACCTTGAAACCTACACACTTCCTTTGCAATTTAGAATACTTTATACCGAGTCAAACCAACTTAAACAGATTATACAATACATAGTTTGAAAGTCTTGTAAATAAATGTCATTTCATGTTTACAATAGGTGTTGATGTCCCCATGTCTGATAGTTTTAAACATACATAAAGTGCACTAAGAGAAAGAACTGCATTCAAGGAGTAAAATTGCTGTTGTAAGTACGTATAGGCCTACGCAACTTTTTGTTGCACATATGTGTTTGTTGTAAAAGCTGTTGCTATACCTACAAGACATCTGAACACAAGATGCGTGGCAATTTAAAGAGATATTCCGCTACCTAAAGTTGGTTCTAAGCAAACATGCTCATGTCTATATAAGGCAGCCGAAGGGGAATATGACTGATACCGCAGCCATTAATTGACCAATATTAACAGCACAGTTCTGTTATCTATGTTATCTGATAGAAGTCAGCACATATAATTGGCGTGCGAAGTTTGGCATGGGGTGGGAGCTGGTCAATGATGCTATCAAGACCATAATATTTTCGGACTACTACTTGAGCATGGTGTGACCTAGATCTGTGCTTGTTTCAACCTCGAACTATTTTGAATTCTGATACTAGGTTAAGGTAAGTGAAGTTGGACCTAATGGGACATTATTGGTATCGATGTGCTGTTGTTTCTCTTAACACAGTAATTTAACATAAAGAAAACGAAATAATTACCATTGTCAATTCGTTGTTCAATAAGAGGTTTCCTTGATTCCTGAAAAACAGAATAATAAAATGATTGTTCATGTATAACATCAAGAAGAGGAGTCGACAAAGAAAACAAAAAAGAAACGATGGCGCTTAAATATGTGAACACATGTCAGTTAACTAATTTAATGTGTTAAAATGGTACATCTTACTCATGGTAACATGTTCAATATGCCGCTGGTAAGATGTGCTCAAGTGACATTATGTCCAACATTGGTACTGAATTCGCTGTCCATCTCACACCCGTTGAGTAATTATACTGAAACTTGGTAGGTTGTGTGACTTATTGAGGTACCATAACGTGACACAGTGACATGTGGTGGACTTACCGTTCTTATGGTAGGGATAAAACAATCATTGTGTGTGGACGTGTGGGCGTGTATGTATGTGGATGAACAATCATGGTTACCACTAAACACCTAATCTCATGCCAATACACACACCCGTGGATGTATATATCGGCATGAGATGCAATCCCACCAGTGACTTACGGAGCCATAGGTTCAGAGGTCAAATATAAAGTAACCCAAATATTACTGTGTATAAAATTACATCAATCTAAAACTCCAAAGTCCACATGGCTATCGACGACGGATTGAATGGTGCACGTACCAAGATAACAAATTATCGAAAGTATGGAATGAATTGTGCACATGCCAAACGGAAAAAAATGCTGATAGTTACAAAACAATATATCAAAAAATGAAAGTTTCAATGAATATTTAGAGCGGTTGGAACATAAAATTGCGAAGGGCTTAAGAGAAGAAAAATTAATGGTAAGTCCGAGTGATGACTTTAAAAATGGACGTATCAGATCAGTTTGGCATGATATTTGAAACTCCAGGGAGTGCCTACTTGTCAATAAAGCATGTTATACAACTATCCCAACCTAGAAAATCATATCAGAGCATTAACATACTATTCATTACATAATGTTTCTCTCGGAGTTGCCCAGCCATGAAAATATACATATAGATTATATAACATATATATCGGCATATCTCTTACAAAAAACAAATAACAAATCAAGATTACTATTATTGAGAGCACAATAATTCTGTTTTAAGATTAAAGAGGAGAATAAAGAGGAAAAATGTTATTCGATTAACTTACCAATTCCAAATTATTTCGGCCATCGGTATTTTGGGAAACGTTCCCTGATATTAACATTGGGAGTTAAGAAAAGTTAAGAAAAAGCGTTTCATTTCTTCTTTTGACGAACACATACGTTCACGTTCCCGTATTTTCTTCCCCGTTCATGCTAGTTCAGTACACGTTGATCAAATTCATTGTACATAAAGCTAATCGAAATACAAAACTTTTGACATTACACTGATGCCTGTTAATTATTACCCAACAAAGGTGGATTTCATAGCCTTAAGTTTTATTAAAGTATTCCATGATGTATAATGAAATTCATCTAGTACCAATTTAAAATTATTACACAACGTGTAAGTACAACACAATGAAACATGAACATTCAAAACGAAAACGGTAGTCGGTATCCTCGGCAGAAACCAAGTCAATGCGTTGTAAACATTTTAAATCGTGAAGATGTGGACGGCAAGTGCAGAATTGATGATACTTTTGATGGTAGTCATGTGGAACATGATAAAATACTTGGTTCGAGGTTAAGGAAGTATAACCGTACTATTAATCTCGTCTTCCGTCAAACAAGACTAGTTAGCTAAAAGTAAGAAAATAAAGACGCTTCTTTGTATGGTTATTTGTACCGTATTCATGGTCACCCGACTTTTCAATTGAAGTGGAGTAAAGGGTTAATTTTATCACGCCGCAGCATTTAAAGAATAATTGATTGACATTCAAATGTAATTCTAGAAAAAAGGGAATAGTAATATACCACAACGCACTAAGTCTTGAATCGATTGTATTACCATGTCAATCTAAATTGAATAACTCTCTAATCGACATGTTGTTTTAAAGTATGAAAATGATATGACGTCATTATTGCACATTGTGAATATTATCTAAGGTAGTTAGCGCAGTAATATTCACACTAGATTGGATCCCGTTTAATATAATTTTTACCTGCACGAGCATAGGCTACGACACGACACAAACCAACAATACATACGTACATAAGCCCATGTTGTATTGCTACTTCTCTTTTTGTTGTATAAGCTACGTTTATCAATACTGTAAGCTACATTTTTTATACTCGAAAGTGCGCTGAACAAATAAAGTGCTTCAACTCATGAACATGGAAATTGGTCGAATCCTTACGAATTTTAGCCTATTCACCGCCAAGTACCAATTATGACAAGTAGGACTGTTACTAGTAGCAGTAGCGTTGGTACCAGTTCCAATTATATCATTTGATTCTCGATTCATTGCTTCTGCTAAATTGGTAGGTCGCATACGTAAACGTGTCGGTTCACATGGCATTGTGTAAATTTAACAGTTCCTTCTGTGGAATTGAGAAAAATCGTATTTTCTCATGTTTGAAGGCCAATTAGTACAAACAAATGCTTGGCACATCGGCATTTTCACAGTACTGATAGCGTGGTTTTAGCGTATGCTCAGCTGTGTTTACAGAAAGAAGATGAACGGATGACGTCACACTACAAGAGTTATGAATACGTCATGAGTCGATTTCTAACGTATACGTTGTTGAAACTGATTACGAATTTGCACAGTCTCCTCAGCTTATTACTCTAATTTTAATCAATCGTCCGAGCACCACACCTAACCCTTACAAAGCTTATTACTGGATAAAGTGCTACATTGCCGTAATGATTCATTATTGACACACGGTAATTTTTTTCATTACAGTGTTTCACTTAGTTCGATTATGTATTTAACATAAAACTAAACACAACCAGATCGCAAGCTACCCATATGACCTACATAATGGTTGACAATCATTCGCAAAAACAGCAGGCCTAAAGATATTTAAAACCTTACTTGATTCCGTGGGTTCAGGGTACTCTTTTTCAAAGCGAATTCTAATACGACTTAATAATACAATATTCAAATGTAAGAGAGCTAACTAAAAACCATCCATTTTTTTATGAAGCTCATACCACAGTGTGAGAAATGTACGGTTACATTCTAAATAGTTTTTTCATGGTAGAAATTGTGTATAGGGAATGCGCTGGAATTGAGAAAAGCTGACAAGAAATGTTTGTATGCAGTTATTAGCTTTGTTTTCTGAGATATTGTCTCTGAATACAGCCTAGTGTCAGTTTAATTATCTAAGAGTTAGTTAGTTATTATATGTACACTTGTGATCTTAATGTACTAGTTTATAGTCATTGAATATCAATATATCGAAAGTGCACTTGATATATTTAAATATAATTATACTGCCATATCGTCAGTCCCACTTCGTTTTCGTGCAACCAATTTCTTTGATATGTTTGGTATCAAGGGGAAATACTAGCAACAAATAGTTGACATAACCATACAATACATTTTGTATTTAGAGGATGTCTTGAACGTTTTAGATGACAGTATATGAAGTTCATATTAGTCATGAAAAGACCTGCATAATGCTAAAGACAGTCCAAATGAATCTGATATTTCCTTCATGCTATCATAAAGATATTAGTTTCAGTATGATATTTAGAATATATGTGTGACACTGTCGCTTACTATGTCACATACATGAAGAAAATATACCACTTGAAAATCAGAATCAAGTACTTACGATTCCTCTTTATAGCAAAGCAGATAAAGACAAAGACACAGAGAAGTATTAGTAAAAGGGCGACCACCACGGCAAAAAGCCAGTGATCTTCAAAGAAAGTGGGCACACTGTGTTCCAACGTAGTTGCTGATACAAAGCATCGATCTGCATGAACGAAAATAATTTGTGACATATATTTAAGTGAATATTTAGAGCTACTTTCATCACATTCCCTAAACATGTATAACCAGTTTACACGAACTCCATACGATATTTTTTCCGCCTTAAAATGGGTATAATATGTTTATGTTACTTTAATTACATTTCATTACTTACTCTTTAACAAAAATTTTCATTTCTAATCTTACACGTTTATTTGATGTTTGTTATATAAAACAAGCAGCATTCTAATGCATGGAATGACAAAATAAGTTGTTCATGTTCACGAAATCTCTCCCAATGAACTATTCAGTTAACTATTACGTGTAAGAAATGTAGTAATGGTAACGAAGACGTTGTGCAAGTTATATCACCATTAAACTATTTGGTACAAACATATTTTGATCGGTTTAAGTTTTAAATGTTTACGCTTCACTTTCGTCATTTAAACGAGCTCCCATTACATTATTTCACTTTGACTAGTAATAGTATATCAATATTCCGAATATTTCAAATGCGTCTGGGAGGCATTATTTTGCCTCACCCAAAGTCCCTTGCTACTAGTATATAACATGCAAGTCTTACCAGAAGTAAGTTCCAGAAAACTATCACTGACGCTGAAATCATTCTCCCCTATGACCGTGCAACGTAGTCTTATAGCTGTATCACAATTCGGTATAAGGACTACTATCATAGCTCGGCTGTCCCACGTATCACTGGAGCTATCATATGTGATATCTTCTTTTTTTAATAGAACAGTATGATTTACTGCTGTTTCAAGTAATAAGCTAAGTTTAACAAATGGACGAGTGTTGTTGATGATGCAAGTGACGTTATGGATCTTATTTGGAGCAGTAACACACTGACAGGAAGAGCAGTTTGAAAAACCTGGGCAACTTTGATGAGGCTGGACTGTAAGCAAAAGAAAGTAAAATTATTGTCCGTTAGTATAATCGTTACTCAAATTTTTAGCAATGGAAATAATATGTATTGTTACGATCATAAGAAATACTATCTGCTGATAAATTTGTCTAAGTAACACTGGCCCTAAAATATTTGATACGTGTGAAAAGTCCGTTTATTTCCAATTCAACAAACTTACTTGCAAAGAACCAAAATCAACAAAAATGGAAGTATTGATTTTATCATTTTACTTCAGCTCCCACTTCATCTTCTACTAGAAAACAAAATTGACTAAAATATGTGCATGTAATTATACTTCTAACGCAAACGAAGATAACATACGATGACGACACAATGAAACACTGTGGAAACTCTGTGGCTTCTTTTTAGTAATTTTAACTGAAAAAAGGTCATCAAACTCACTGGCGGCATCTAACTGCACTATTTCTTCAACAAATACAGCATCTGAGTAAATGCAAAGAATGGAGTAACGACCATAGTCTTCATCCTTTACGTCGTAAATTATCAAGGCTCCTTTGTCGGTAATGTCGTAATGTCCCTCTTCCCATGTAGGTACTGTCCTTTTTCCACCAACTATCTTCACAAGGGGAGTTGAAGAGGACGTCTTGTCTTTGTACCAGTATACTTCATCGAAATTTTCCAACTTGCAATCCATTGATACACTTTTACCAATAAGAGCGTAATTCCTTCTACTGCAGTGAATTGTGTTGCCTTAGGATAAAATATACAAATATGAGGTAGATTACAGCTAAAATGAGAGACGAATGTTCCATATCGAAACATGATAGCAACAATCTCGGAAATGGAAGTAATGTATTTTTCGAAAGGACCTTTCTAAATTAATCTTCGTATTTTTGTATCAATACAAAATAAAAAGGAGGTCAGTCCACAAAGTTGTATATATCATCGCGATTTTTTTAATAAATTGTTATAGACTAGTGTTGCTTCTGCAAGTAACTCACCCAAAAATGTCAAACAAATATTGGTTCTACGAACTTTTCCTCAAACTGCAAGCTATTTAACACATATTGTTTAAAACAAATATTAACTATTCTCATTACTTTATCTCGTTAGGGGCTGCATTGTATTTTATTGTAAGGATGTGTCATTTTTTTATCGTGCTCTGCTAAATGTTATGTCCTGTTCATTGCTTGTCGTGCAAGATGCGCAAGGTAAACAAGATCATAGGCTCGCCCTGATTCGTCCATGAAGAGCTCGTTCTCTGAACCTTTCTTAGCCAAGTCTCTGGATTGTACCATTTTGAATAAGGCTATCATACAAGACTTTCTGGTATGCCTGATATCAAATAAAACATTACCTTATGGAATTTTTGAAAAGTTGACATTAGTTCTAGATACAAGCATATGTGAACAAAATACATAAATGTTTGCTGATACTATATCAGTTGATAATACTTCAGATACGCCAATGATATGCGCTACTCTTCCGTCAAAGTCAGCCGTGGACAGGGCTTGACTTTGGCTTGCACACGCCAGAATTGGTTCTGGAATACATTTGCACTTATTAAACTGTTATCGTATTTGTTCAATAAATTGTTAAGTGCACTAAAGCTATGCCCAATATATGAAACGTTCAACAAGGAGGATGGTCGTTGACATTACGTTGCCACAATCCGGATTGTATGTTACAGTCACAGATTCGTATCATATCGCCAGTTAGTGCTTTTCCCAGTAAGTTTCTGTATGTGCTTTTGAAGACAGTTTGTTTGTTTATTTTCGCAGTAGTTACTTCCTTTAGCCCTAAACCTACAGTGTAAATATGGTTTATCTATAGTTTAAATACGACCAATCAAATGCGGAAAATGGAAACCAAAACACCGAAGTTTGTTATTTTCTAGGTCTACATTCTTCGTTATTTTGCCACGAAACCACTTTACTAGATTATCGATTAAAAGGTGTTTCCTTTGTAATAATTGTCCTTGTTGAAGCATGCCCGGAATTGATAGCAATAGAAAAAATATGAAACCAATTCTACCAGAGCACAATCCGAGTGAAGCGTTTACAATCATGATATAAATAAATTATTTATTACGCTAAGTATGAAGTCATATACTTACCCGCAGAAAACAGGCAAATGACAAGCAAAGAAATTTCTACTATATGAGCAGCCATTTTATCTCTGTCAAAACTTAGTAGTAACAGCAACGAAACTGAAAGACATAAACGGAATATAATAATAGCCAACCTGCCGAAGAAATTTAGGCAAACATTAATATAAATTATTTCATAAACAAAATTGCCAGAATTGTTTTAGCTTTCAACTTCTTAGTCATTAATATACAAAAAACTTACCAGTCGCAAGACGAGATGTTAATTCCTTAGTGTAGCAAATACCTGTTACTCATGCGAGCGCATTAATAATGACACTGTATAGCACGGTTTGTGTGTTTACGATAAGGCTTAGAGTACTTGTACTTCAACCTTGTTGTTTAACGATGTAATCTGTAATAATTGTATTCATAAATAGATGCACTTTGGACGTGCTTGGCTTACTTCTTTCAATAGTAATGGAATGATTTGTTTGGTTGGGAGCCAATGTACGTTTGAGAGTAACTGATGGCATTTTACGAATGGATGGCATATCGTTACAGTATATAGCGTTGCTAGTTTACTCGTTGTCCTAATATCTAAGCATAAAAAAGTATATATTGACCATGATGTGTTCATTTCCATATCGTGCTCTGGTATGGACTAAGTACATTACACGTCAACTTAGGGTATTTATATCAATATTTACTTAGATTTAGTTGAGTTTTTCTGTGTTTTTAATATATAGTACGGGCATAAAAAAATGGTTTGCAGTACCTCTAACTAAAACATAGTAAACGCGTAGATAAATTCAAGGTCACAATAATTTATTAGCTCCTTATCAACTTTAACGGGTGTTATCACCAACAGAGTACTCAGCAGTTAGTTCATGTTTACTAATAGTAAATACCAAAACAATTACGACTCATATCTCGTAAACGCTACACGAAAGAATTGAATGTAACTTTACCGATGTTGAAAATATTTTCACAAAAATTGCACATGAAATATCCTTTTAAGGTAGAAAGCTTTTTATTCAAACCCTATGTTTATATACCATAGATAGGTTCTATCAAATAAAGACATTTTTTCTCAAAAAATAAGCCGCAATTCGTTTGAACTAGACAAACCATGAATTACTCCATGTTGAAAAAGCTAGGAGCCAGACGCTACATTTCCGTTTAAGTACAGACGATGTAAAAAGGTTGTATAAAATATTTGGTTCATACGCATAATGTGTTATACAACAAAAGATGTACAGGTACGAACATATCTGAATTACTGATTAAAAGTCTATCTA
This sequence comes from Apostichopus parvimensis, assembly GCA_000934455.1. NCBI lineage: Eukaryota > Metazoa > Echinodermata > Holothuroidea > Aspidochirotida > Stichopodidae > Apostichopus > Apostichopus parvimensis. The sequence continues at coordinate 11,322 of KN894320.1, forward strand.
ATACAGAAATCCATCTCACACTTTGTTTACTTCCCCCACGCATGATTAAAGGAAATTATCAGGTGGCAGCTAGTGTCTACTCAATGGAGTCAAAGCATCTTCATCTCTGACAAAATAAGATAACTTGTAATGAATAACACCAAGAACCACTCTTGCCATAACCATTATGATCCCAGTTGTTTTCTTTTCAATGAGTTTATGAACAGATATTGTGGATTTAAATATGCTATTATGTAGCATGTAATAAATTGTTCCAGGTGATTAAGAATATTAATACAATTCAATAGATTGACCTTTTGCTTAATCCATGACACGAAACTGAAATGAATTTGTTTTTGCAGAAGTCACATGATCTGCCGCAATACGGAGCTTTTCAGGTGACATAAGAGTTACTGAGAGAAGTATATACATA